>CM025836.1:7217171-7359974 GCA_014673565.1 Sebastes schlegelii | reverse complement strand
ATTGACATTCTGGGTTGACATGGAGGAGCAACATTCCCGAGTGACATGGAGGAGATTTATGGATGAGCAATTAGGAGCGACATGGAGGATCGAACCGGAGGAGTGACATGGAAGACATGGAGTGACATGGAGGATCGACATGGAGGAGTGACGTGGAAAACAGGGAAGAATGACATGGAGGAGTAAGAAGGAGGAGCGACATGGAGGAGTGACATGGAGGATCAACATTCTGGAGTGACATGGAGAAGCGGCATTCTGGTGTGACATGGAGGAGATACGGAGTGATATGGAGGAGCAGGGACGAAACAGACATAGAGGATCGACATGGAAAAGTCACATGGAGGAGTGTCAGGAGTGACATGGAACACATGGTGGAGTGACATTGAAGATCGACATTGAGGATCGAAATGGAGGATCGACATGAAACAATGACATGGAGGAGTGACATGGAAGTCTGACATGGAGGAGTGACTTGGAGGAGTGACTTGGAGGATCGACATGGAGGAGTGACATGGGGGAGCGACATGGTGGAGTGACTTGGAGGAGTGACATGTAGGTTGACATGGAGGAGTGACGTGGAAGACAGGGAGGAATGACATGGAGGAGCGCAATAGAGGATCAACATGGAGCACATGGAGGAGTGAAATGGAGGAGCGACATGGCGGATCGACATTGAGGAGTGACATGGAGGAGCGACATGGAAGAGCGACTAGGGGGAGCTATATGGAGTAGCGACATCATGGAGCGACGTGGAGGACTGACATGGAGGAGTGACATGGAGGAGTGATATGGAAGACAGGGAGGAGTGACATGTAGGGTCGACATGGAGGAGGAATATGGAGGAATGACATTCTGGAGTGACTTGCAGGAGGGACATTCTGGAGTGACATGGAGGTATTGACATGAGTAGTGACATGGAGGAGTGACAAGAAGGCGCGACACAGAGGAGTGGACATGGAGGAGCAACATGGAGGATTGACATAGAGGTGTAACATGAGGATCTGCATGGAGGAGCTACATGGAGTAGGTACATGGGGGAGTGACATGGAAGTGTGACATGGAGGAGTGACATGGAGGATCGACATGGAGTGACATGGAGAAGCGACATGGTGGAGTGACATGGAGAAGTGACAGATAGGATTAACATGGAGGAGGTACATGGAGGAGTGACGTGGAAGACAGGGAGGAATGAAATGGAGGAGCGCAATAGAGGATCGACATGGAGGAGTGACATGGAGGATCGACATTGAGGAGTGGAATGGAGGAGCGACATGGAAGAGTGACATGGAGGAGCGACATGGAAGAGCGACATGGAGGATCTACATGGAGGAGCAACATGGAAGAGTATCAAGGTTGATCGACATGGAGAAGTGAAATGGAGGAGTGACATGGCAGAGATGGAGGAGTTATATGGAGGAGAGACATGGAAGATCGACATTGAGGATCGACATGTAGGAGTGACATTCTAGAGTTAAATCTGGAGTGACATGGAGGATCGACATGGAGTGACATGGAGAAGCGACATGGTGGAGTGACATGGAGAAGTGACAGATAGGATTGACATGGAGGAGGTACATGGAGGAGTGACGTGGAAGACAGGGAGGAATGAAATGGAGGAGCGCAATAGAGGATCGACATGGAGGAGTGACATGGAGGATCGACATTGAGGAGTGGAATGGAGGAGCGACATGGAAGAGTGACATGGAGGAGCGACATGGAAGAGCGACATGGAGGATCTACATGGAGGAGCAACATGGAAGAGTATCAAGGTTGATCGACATGGAGAAGTGAAATGGAGGAGTGACATGGCAGAGATGGAGGAGTTATATGGAGGAGAGACATGGAAGATCGACATTGAGGAGCGACATGTAGGAGTGACATTCTAGAGTTAAATCTGGAGTGACATGGAGGAGCGACATGGTGGAGTGATATGGTAGACATGGAGGAGTGACATGGAGGATCGACATGGCGCAGTGACATGGAGGAGTGACAAAGAGGAGCGACATGGAGGAGTGATATGGAGGAGGGACATGGAGGAGTGACATTCTGGAGGGCATTCTGGATTGACATGGAGGAGTGACATGGAGGATGGACATAGAGGATTGACATGGAGGAAGGACATGGAGCAGTGACATTCTGGAGTTAAATTCTGGATTGACATTCTGGATTGACATGGAGGAGCAACATTCCCGAGTGACATGGAGGAGTTTTATGGATGAGCAATTAGGAGCGACATGGAGGAACGAACCGGAGGAGAGACATGGAAGACATGGAGTGACATGGAGGATCGACATTGAGTAGTGACTTGGAGTAGTGACAAGTAGGAGTGACATGAAGGAGTAAGAAGGAGGAGCGGCATGGAGGAGTGACATGGAGGATCGACATTCTGGAGTGACATGGAGAAGCGGCATTCTGGTGTGACATGGAGGAGATACATGGAGGAGTGATATGGAGGAGCAGGGACGACAGACATAGAGGATCGACATTGAAAAGTCACATGGAGGAGCGCAATAGAGGATCGACATGGAGCACACTGAGGAGTGAAATGGAGGGGCGACATGGAGGATAGACATGGAGGAGCGACATGGAAGAGTGACATGGAGGAGCGACATGGAAGAGCGACATGGAGGATCTACATGGAGGAGCGACATCATGGAGCGACATGGAAGACTGACAACGAGGAGGTACATTCTGGAGGAACATGGTGGAGCGACATTCTGGAGTGACATTCTGGAGTGACATGGAGGAGCGATATGGAAGATCGACATGGAGGAGTAACATGTAGGATCTAAATGGAGGAGTTACATGGAGGAGTGACGTGGAAGACAGGGAGGAATGACATGGAGGAGCGCAAAAGAGGATTGACATGGAGCAGTGACATGGAGGAGGGACATGGAGGATTAACAATCTGGAGTTAAATTCATGAGTGACATTCTGGAGTGACATGGAGGAGCGACAGTCTGGAGTGACATGGAGGAATGACATGAAGGAGTCATATGGAGTAGCAAGAAGGAGCGACACTGAGGATCGATATGAATAAGTGAAATGGAGGAGCAACATGGAGTATCGACATGGAGGATCAACATGGAGGAGTGACATTGAGGAGCTACATGGAGGTCTGATAATGAGGAGGTACATTCTGGAGGGACAGGGTGGAGCAACATTCTGGAGTGACATTCTGGAGTGACATTGATGAGAGATATGGAGGGTTGACATAGAGGTGTAACATGAAGGATCTGCATGGAGGAGCTACATGGAGTAGGTACATGGGGGAGTGACATGGAAGTGTGACATGGAGGAGTGACATGGAGGATCGACATGGAGTGACATGGAGAAGCGACATGGTGGAGTGACATGGAGAAGTGACAGATAGGATTGACATGGAGGAGGTACATGGAGGAGTGACGTGGAAGACAGGGAGGAATGAAATGGAGGAGCGCAATAGAGGATCGACATGGAGGAGTGACATGGAGGATCGACATTGAGGAGTGGAATGGAGGAGCGACATGGAAGAGTGACATGGAGGAGCGACATGGAAGAGCGACATGGAGGATCTACATGGAGGAGCAACGTGGAAGAGTATCAAGGTTGATCGACATGGAGGAGTTATATGGAGGAGAGACATGGAAGATCGACATTGAGGAGCGACATGTAGGAGTGACATTCTAGAGTTAAATCTGGAGTGACATGGAGGAGCGACATGGTGGAGTGATATGGTAGACATGGAGGAGTGACATGGAGGATCGACATGGCGCAGTGACATGGAGGAGTGACAAAGAGGAGCGACATGGAGGAGTGATATGGAGGAGGGACATGGAGGAGTGACATTCTGGAGGGGCATTCTGGATTGACATGGAGGAGTGACATGGAGGATGGACATAGAGGATTGACATGGAGGAAGGACATGGAGCAGTGACATTCTGGAGTTAAATTCTGGATTGACATTCTGGATTGACATGGAGGAGCAACATTCCCGAGTGACATGGAGGAGTTTTATGGATGAGCAATTAGGAGCGACATGGAGGAACGAACCGGAGGAGAGACATGGAAGACATGGAGTGACATGGAGGATCGACATTGAGTAGTGACTTGGAGTAGTGACAAGTAGGAGTGACATGAAGGAGTAAGAAGGAGGAGCGGCATGGAGGATCGACATTCTGGAGTGACATGGAGAAGCGGCATTCTGGTGTGACATGGAGGAGATACATGGAGGAGTGATATGGAGGAGCAGGGACGACAGACATAGAGGATCGACATTGAAAAGTCACATGGAGGAGCGCAATAGAGGATCGACATGGAGCACACTGAGGAGTGAAATGAGGGACATGGAGGATAGACATGGAGGAGCGACATGGAAGAGTGACATGGAGGAGCGACATGGAAGAGCGACATGGAGGATCTACATGGAGGAGCGACATCATGGAGCGACATGGAAGACTGACAACGAGGAGGTACATTCTGGAGGAACATGGTGGAGCGACATTCTGGAGTGACATTCTGGAGTGACATGGAGGAGCGATATGGAAGATCGACATGGAGGAGTAACATGTAGGATCTAAATGGAGGAGTTACATGGAGGAGTGACGTGGAAGACAGGGAGGAATGACATGGAGGAGCGCAAAAGAGGATTGACATGGAGCAGTGACATGGAGGAGGGACATGGAGGATTAACAATCTGGAGTTAAATTCATGAGTGACATTCTGGAGTGACATGGAGGAGCGACAGTCTGGAGTGACATGGAGGAATGACATGAAGGAGTCATATGGAGTAGCAAGAAGGAGCGACACTGAGGATCGATATGAATAAGTGAAATGGAGGAGCAACATGGAGTATCGACATGGAGGATCAACATGGAGGAGTGACATTGAGGAGCTACATGGAGGTCTGATAATGAGGAGGTACATTCTGGAGGGACAGGGTGGAGCAACATTCTGGAGTGACATTCTGGAGTGACATTGATGAGAGATATGGAGGGTTGACATAAAGGAGTAACATGAAGGATCTACATGGGGGAATGACATGGAGGTTCGAAATGGAGGATTGACATGTAGCATTGAAATGGAGGAATGACAAGGAGGAGCGACATGGAGGAGTAACAAGGAGGAGCAACATCGAGCCACTGCTCGATGTTGCTCCTCATGGAGGTGTGTCATATAGGATCGACTTGGAGGAGCGACATGGCGGACATGGCGGAATGACATGGAGGAGCGACATGGCGGAGTGACATGGAGGAGTGACATGTAGTATTGACATGGAGGAGTTACATACAGGAGTGACGTGGAAGAAAGGGAGGAGAGATAAGGAGGAGCGACATGGAGGAGCGAAATAGAGGATCGACATGGAGGAGTGACTTGGAGGAGCGACATGGAGGAGCTACATGGAGGTGCGACATCACGGAGCGACATGGAGGTCTGACAACGAGGAGGTACATTCTGGAGGGACAGGGTGGAGCGACAATCTGGAGTGACATGGAGGAGCGACATTCTGGAGTGACATGTAAGATCGACATGGAGTAGCGACATCATGGAGCGACATGGAGGACTGACATGGAGGAGTGACAGGAGGCGTGATATGGATGACATTCTGGAGTGACTTGCAGGAGGGACATTCTGGAGTGACATGGAGGTATCGACATTGAGTAGTGACATGGAGGAGTAACAAGAAGGAGCGACACAGAGGAGTGACATGGAGGAGCAACATGGAGGATTGACATAGATGTGTAACATGAAGGATCTGCATGGAGGATCGACATGAAGCAGTGACATGGAAGAGTGACATTGAGGATCGAAATGGATTTCTCCTCCAGAAACACTGAGAAGTGGATTCATATGAAAAATGTGAAATTTCTTCACAGAAAAACATTTCTTGCATTGGAAACACACAAAAAAAGGATAAATATGAAAGGGAACACAGTTTTCCAAAATATAATATGATAGTTTTGGACTCCAGGCATCAAACTGTCAGTCTGAGCTGAATTCCATGTAAAAGGAATTCAGCTCAGACTGAATTCCTTTTCATTTCAATTTCATCACTAAACTCGCTTAATATGTCTTTCTCACTCACCACTCAGGAACGCATTTCTCCTAATTCTAATGTAAAATTTGAGAAAACAATGTTTTCTCAAATTTTACATTAGAATTCTCTTCCAAGTATCAAATCTTCATTCTAAGCTCAATTCTATGCAAAACTCTTGTTTTCATCACTAAACTCGCTTAATATGTCTTTCTCATGCAAAACCACTCAGAAACGCATTTCTCCTCAAGAAACACTGAAAATTGCGTTTATATGAAGAATATGTGATTTATTTACAGAAACACATTTGTTATAGTGGAAACACACAAAAAAGAGACAGAATATGAAAAAAACATTGTTTTCTCAAATTTTACATTAGAATTCTCTTCCAAGTATCAAATCTTCATTCCAAGCTCAATTCTATGCAAAACTCTTGTTTTCATCACTAAACTCGCTTAATATGTCTTTCTCATGCAAAACCACTCAGAAACGCATTTCTCCTCAAGAAACACTGAAAATTGCGTTTATATGAAGAATATGTGATTTATTTACAGAAACACATTTGTTATATTGGAAACACACAAAAAAGAGACAGAATATGAAAAAAAACATTGTTTTCTCAAATTTTACATTAGAATTCTCTTCCAAGTATCAAATCTTCATTCTAAGCTCAATTCTATGCAAAACTCTTGTTTTCATCACTAAACTCGCTTAATATGTCTTTCTCATGCAAAACCACTCAGAAACGCATTTCTCCTCTAGAAACACTGAAAAGTGCGTTTATATGAAGAATATGTGATTTATTTACAGAAACACATTTGTTATACTGGAAACATACAAAAAAGAGACAGAATATGAAAAAAACATTGTTTTCTCAAATTTTACATTAGAATTCTCTTCCAAGTATCAAATCTTCATTCTAAGCTCAATTCTATGCAAAACTCTTGTTTTCATCACTAAATTCGCTTAATATGTCTTTCTCATGCAAAACCACTCAGAAACGCATTTCTCCTCAAGAAACACTGAAAAGTGCGTTTATATGAAGAATATGTGATTTATTTACAGAAACACATTTGTTATACTGGAAACACACAAAAAAGACACAGAATATGAAAAAAACATTGTTTTCTCAAATTTTACATTAGAATTCTCTTCCAAGTATCAAATCTTCATTCTAAGCTCAATTCTATGCAAAACTCTTGTTTTCATCACTAAACTCGCTTAATATGTCTTTCTCATGCAAAACCACTCAGAAACGCATTTCTCCTCAAGAAACACTGAAAATTGCGTTTATATGAAGAATATGTGATTTATTTACAGAAACACATTTGTTATAGTGGAAACATACAAAAAAGAGACAGAATATGAAAAAAACATTGTTTTCTCAAATTTTACATTAGAATTCTCTTCCAAGTATCAAATCTTCATTCTAAGCTCAATTCTATGCAAAACTCTTGTTTTCATCACTAAACTCGCTTAATATGTCTTTCTCATCCAAAACCACTCAGGAACGCATTTCTCCTCAAGAAACACTGAAACGTGCATTTATATGAAAATGATGTGATTTCTTCAGAAAATAAATGTCTTTTATTGGAAACATACAAAACAGGATGAAAATGAAAGGGAATATATTTTTACAATTTTTTTACATAATAGTTGGCCTTTCTGCATCAAACCTTCACACTGACCTCATTTCCATGTAACACTTTAGTTTTCATCATTAAACTTGCTTAAACTGTTTAAAAAAAAAATCCATTGTATGATATGTCGAAAAATTTCTTGGAAAAAAAGTCAAAGTATATGTATTTCAATAAATGTCATGAAAAAAAGTTATACTACTACTACTATATATTTTGATTTTTATTGAAAAAAAGTCATACTATATTTTATATCGAAACATTTCATGAAAACCATTCATAGCAAAAATGAATTGTATAACATGTTGAACAAAGTTAAACTATATCTTGTAGAAAAATTTCATGAAAAAAATTAATTGTATAATAAATCGAAAAATGTCTTGAAAAAAAAGTCGAAAAAAATCATTGTATAAAATATCGAAAAAAGATGTCGAAAATTTTCTTGAAGAAAAGTCAAAGTATATAAGTTATAGCATAGCATTTTGAAATTTTTGGGAAAAAAAAATACAATATTGTATATGTCAGCGACATTGAAGATCGACATGGAGGAGTAACATGTTGGATCCACATGGAGGAATGACATGGAGGATCGACATGGAGGAGTGACATGGAAGAGCGACATGGAAGAGCGACATGGAGGAGCGACATCACGGAGCGACATGGACGTCTGACAACGAGGAGGTACATTCTGGAGGGACAGGGTGGAGCGACATTCTGGAGTGACATGGAGGAGCGACATTCTGGATTGACATGGAAGATCGACATGGAGGATTAACATGTAGGATCTAAATGGAGGAGTGACATGGAGGGTTGACATGGAGGAGCGTTATGGAAGAGCGACATGGAGGAGCTACATGGAGGTGCGACATCACGGAGCGACATGGACGTCTGACAACGAGGAGGTACATTCTGGAGGGACAGGGTGGAGCGACATTCTGGAGTGACATGGATGAATAACATTCTGGAGTGACATGGAAGATAGACATGGAGGATTAACATGTAGGATCTAAATGGAGGTTGACATGGAGGAGCGATATGGAGGATCGACAAGGAGGAGCAATATTGAGGTGCAACATGGAAAAAAAGTACTGACATGAAGTAGTGATATGGAAGACAGGGAGGAGTGACATGGAGGGTCGACATGGAGGAGTGACATGGAGGAGGAATATGGAGGAGTGACATTCTGGAGTGACATGGAGGTATCGACATTGAGTAGTGACATGGAGGAGTGACAAGACGGAGCGACACAGAGCATTGACATAAAGGATTGACATGGAGCAGTGACATGGAGGAGGGACATGGAGGATTAACAATCTGGAGTTAAATTCATGAGTGACATTCTAGAGTGACATGGAGGAGTGACATTCTGGAGTGACATGGAGGAATGACATGAAGGAGTGATATGGAGGAGCAAGGAGGAGCGACACTGATGAATAATTTACATGGAGTGACATGGAAGATATGGAGGAGTGACATGGAGGAGCAACATGGAGTATCGACATGGAGGATCAACATGGAGGAGTGACATTGAGGTGCGACATCACGGAGCGACAACGAGGAGGTACATTCTGGAGGGACATATAGGAGTGAAATTCTGGAGGGGCATTCTGGATTGACATGGAGGAGTGACATGGCGGATGGACATAGAGGTTTAACATGGAGGAAGGACATGGAGGAGTGACATTCTGGATTGACATGGAGGAGCAACATTCCCGAGTGACATGGAGGAGTTTTATGGATGAGCAATTAGGAGCGACATGGAGGAACGAACCAGAGGAGAGACATGGAAGACATGGAGTGACATGGAGGATCGACATTGAGTAGTGACTTGGAGGAGCGGCATGGAGGAGTGACATGGAGGATCGACATTCTGGAGTGACATGGAAAAGCTGCATTCTGGTGGAGGAGATACATGGAGGAGTGATATGGAGGAGCAGGGACGAGAGACAGAGGATCGACATGGAAAAGTCACATGGAGGAGCGCAATAGAGGATCGACATGGAGCACACTGAGGAGTGAAATGGAGGGGCGACATGGAGGATAGACATGGAGGATCGACATTGAGGATCGACATGGAGCAGTGACAAGAAGGAGCAACACAGAGGAGCAACATGGAGGATTGACATGGAGGAGCTACATGGAGGAGGTACATCGGGGAGTGAAATGGAAGACATGGAGGAGTGACATGGAGGATCAACATGGAGCAGTGACATGGAGGAGTGACATGGAGGAGTGACATGGAAGTGTGACATGGAGGAGTGACATGGAGGATCGACATGGAGTGACATGGAAGACATGGAGGAGTGACATGGAGGATCGACATTGAGCAGTGACATGGAGGAGTGACAAAGAGGAGCGACATGGAGGAGTAATATGGAGGAGTGACATTTTGGAGGGACATTCTGGAGGGACATTCTGGAGTGACATTGATGAGAGATATGGAGGATTGACATGGAGGAACGACATTTTAGAGTGACATGGAGGAGGCACATGGGGGAGTGACTTGGAAGACATCGAGGAGTGACATGGAGGATCGACATGAAGGAGCGACATGAAGGAGGAGCGACATGGAGGAGTGACATGGAAGACAGGTAGGAGTGACATGGAGGAGCGACATTCTGGACTGACATTCTGGAGTGACATTTATGAGCTACATGGAGGAGGTACATAGGGGAGTGACATGGAAGACATGGAGGAGTGAAATGGGGGAGTGAGATGGAAGATGGGGAGGATTGACATGTAGGAGCAAAATAGAGGTGTTAAATTGAGGATGGACATGGAGAAGTGATATGGAGGAGGGACATGGAGGAGTGACATTCTGGAGGGGCATTCTGGATTGACATGGAGGAGTGACATGGAGGATGGACATAGAGGATTGACATGGAGGAAGGACATGGAGGAGTGACATTCTGGAGTTAAATTCTGGATTGACATTCTGGGTTGACATGGAGGAGCAACATTCCCGAGTGACATGGAGGAGATTTATGGATGAGCAATTAGGAGCGACATGGAGGATCGAACCGGAGGAGTGACATGGAAGACATGGAGTGACATGGAGGATCGACATGGAGGAGTGACGTGGAAAACAGGGAAGAATGACATGGAGGAGTAAGAAGGAGGAGCGACATGGAGGAGTGACATGGAGGATCAACATTCTGGAGTGACATGGAGAAGCGGCATTCTGGTGTGACATGGAGGAGATACATGGAGGAGTGATATGGAGGAGCAGGGACGAAACAGACATAGAGGATCGACATGGAAAAGTCACATGGAGGAGTGTCAGGAGTGACATGGAACACATGGTGGAGTGACATTGAAGATCGACATTGAGGATCGAAATGGAGGATCGACATGAAACAATGACATGGAGGAGTGACATGGTGGAGTGACTTGGAGGAGTGACATGTAGGTTGACATGGAGGAGTGACGTGGAAGACAGGGAGGAATGACATGGAGGAGCGCAATAGAGGATCAACATGGAGCACATGGAGGAGTGAAATGGAGGAGCGACATGGAGGATCGACATTGAGGAGTGACATGGAGGAGCGACATGGAAGAGCGACTAGGGGGAGCTATATGGAGTAGCGACATCATGGAGCGACGTGGAGGACTGACATGGAGGAGTGACATGGAGGAGTGATATGGAAGACAGGGAGGAGTGACATGTAGGGTCGACATGGAGGAGGAATATGGCGGAATGACATTCTGGAGTGACTTGCAGGAGGGACATTCTGGAGTGACATGGAGGTATCGACATTGAGTAGTGACATGGAGGAGTGACAAGAAGGCGCGACACAGAGGAGTGACATGGAGGAGCAACATGGAGGATTGACATAGAGGTGTAACATGAAGGATAGTAGGTACATGGGGGAGTGACATGGAAGTGTGACATGGAGGAGTGACATGGAGGATCGACATGGAGTGACATGGAGAAGCGACATGGTGGAGTGACATGGAGAAGTGACAGATAGGATTAACATGGAGGAGGTACATGGAGGAGTGACGTGGAAGACAGGGAGGAATGAAATGGAGGAGCGCAATAGAGGATCGACATGGAGGAGTGACATGGAGGATCGACATTGAGGAGTGGAATGGAGGAGCGACATGGAAGAGTGACATGGAGGAGCGACATGGAAGAGCGACATGGAGGATCTACATGGAGGAGCAACATGGAAGAGTATCAAGGTTGATCGACATGGAGAAGTGAAATGGAGGAGTGACATGGCAGAGATGGAGGAGTTATATGGAGGAGAGACATGGAAGATCGACATTGAGGATCGACATGTAGGAGTGACATTCTAGAGTTAAATCTGGAGTGACATGGAGGATCGACATGGAGTGACATGGAGAAGCGACATGGTGGAGTGACATGGAGAAGTGACAGATAGGATTGACATGGAGGAGGTACATGGAGGAGTGACGTGGAAGACAGGGAGGAATGAAATGGAGGAGCGCAATAGAGGATCGACATGGAGGAGTGACATGGAGGATCGACATTGAGGAGTGGAATGGAGGAGCGACATGGAAGAGTGACATGGAGGAGCGACATGGAAGAGCGACATGGAGGATCTACATGGAGGAGCAACATGGAAGAGTATCAAGGTTGATCGACATGGAGAAGTGAAATGGAGGAGTGACATGGCAGAGATGGAGGAGTTATATGGAGGAGAGACATGGAAGATCGACATTGAGGAGCGACATGTAGGAGTGACATTCTAGAGTTAAATCTGGAGTGACATGGAGGAGCGACATGGTGGAGTGATATGGTAGACATGGAGGAGTGACATGGAGGATCGACATGGCGCAGTGACATGGAGGAGTGACAAAGAGGAGCGACATGGAGGAGTGATATGGAGGAGGGACATGGAGGAGTGACATTCTGGAGGGGCATTCTGGATTGACATGGAGGAGTGACATGGAGGATGGACATAGAGGATTGACATGGAGGAAGGACATGGAGCAGTGACATTCTGGAGTTAAATTCTGGATTGACATTCTGGATTGACATGGAGGAGCAACATTCCCGAGTGACATGGAGGAGTTTTATGGATGAGCAATTAGGAGCGACATGGAGGAACGAACCGGAGGAGAGACATGGAAGACATGGAGTGACATGGAGGATCGACATTGAGTAGTGACTTGGAGTAGTGACAAGTAGGAGTGACATGAAGGAGTAAGAAGGAGGAGCGGCATGGAGGAGTGACATGGAGGATCGACATTCTGGAGTGACATGGAGAAGCGGCATTCTGGTGTGACATGGAGGAGATACATGGAGGAGTGATATGGAGGAGCAGGGACGACAGACATAGAGGATCGACATTGAAAAGTCACATGGAGGAGCGCAATAGAGGATCGACATGGAGCACACTGAGGAGTGAAATGGAGGGGCGACATGGAGGATAGACATGGAGGAGCGACATGGAAGAGTGACATGGAGGAGCGACATGGAAGAGCGACATGGAGGATCTACATGGAGGAGCGACATCATGGAGCGACATGGAAGACTGACAACGAGGAGGTACATTCTGGAGGAACATGGTGGAGCGACATTCTGGAGTGACATTCTGGAGTGACATGGAGGAGCGATATGGAAGATCGACATGGAGGAGTAACATGTAGGATCTAAATGGAGGAGTTACATGGAGGAGTGACGTGGAAGACAGGGAGGAATGACATGGAGGAGCGCAAAAGAGGATTGACATGGAGCAGTGACATGGAGGAGGGACATGGAGGATTAACAATCTGGAGTTAAATTCATGAGTGACATTCTGGAGTGACATGGAGGAGCGACAGTCTGGAGTGACATGGAGGAATGACATGAAGGAGTCATATGGAGTAGCAAGAAGGAGCGACACTGAGGATCGATATGAATAAGTGAAATGGAGGAGCAACATGGAGTATCGACATGGAGGATCAACATGGAGGAGTGACATTGAGGAGCTACATGGAGGTCTGATAATGAGGAGGTACATTCTGGAGGGACAGGGTGGAGCAACATTCTGGAGTGACATTCTGGAGTGACATTGATGAGAGATATGGAGGGTTGACATAGAGGTGTAACATGAAGGATCTGCGTGGAGGAGCTACATGGAGTAGGTACATGGGGGAGTGACATGGAAGTGTGACATGGAGGAGTGACATGGAGGATCGACATGGAGTGACATGGAGAAGCGACATGGTGGAGTGACATGGAGAAGTGACAGATAGGATTAACATGGAGGAGGTACATGGAGGAGTGACGTGGAAGACAGGGAGGAATGAAATGGAGGAGCGCAATAGAGGATCGACATGGAGGAGTGACATGGAGGATCGACATTGAGGAGTGGAATGGAGGAGCGACATGGAAGAGTGACATGGAGGAGCGACATGGAAGAGCGACATGGAGGATCTACATGGAGGAGCAACATGGAAGAGTATCAAGGTTGATCGACATGGAGGAGTTATATGGAGGAGAGACATGGAAGATCGACATTGAGGAGCGACATGTAGGAGTGACATTCTAGAGTTAAATCTGGAGTGACATGGAGGAGCGACATGGTGGAGTGATATGGTAGACATGGAGGAGTGACATGGAGGATCGACATGGCGCAGTGACATGGAGGAGTGACAAAGAGGAGCGACATGGAGGAGTGATATGGAGGAGGTACATGGAGGAGTGACATTCTGGAGGGGCATTCTGGATTGACATGGAGGAGTGACATGGAGGATGGACATAGAGGATTGACATGGAGGAAGGACATGGAGCAGTGACATTCTGGAGTTAAATTCTGGATTGACATTCTGGATTGACATGGAGGAGCAACATTCCCGAGTGACATGGAGGAGTTTTATGGATGAGCAATTAGGAGCGACATGGAGGAACGAACCGGAGGAGAGACATGGAAGACATGGAGTGACATGGAGGATCGACATTGAGTAGTGACTTGGAGTAGTGACAAGTAGGAGTGACATGAAGGAGTAAGAAGGAGGAGCGGCATGGAGGAGTGACATGGAGGATCGACATTCTGGAGTGACATGGAGAAGCGGCATTCTGGTGTGACATGGAGGAGATACATGGAGGAGTGATATGGAGGAGCAGGGACGACAGACATAGAGGATCGACATTGAAAAGTCACATGGAGGAGCGCAATAGAGGATCGACATGGAGCACACTGAGGAGTGAAATGGAGGGGCGACATGGAGGATAGACATGGAGGAGCGACATGGAAGAGTGACATGGAGGAGGTACATTCTGGAGGAACATGGTGGAGCGACATTCTGGAGTGACATTCTGGAGTGACATGGAGGAGCGATATGGAAGATCGACATGGAGGAGTAACATGTAGGATCTAAATGGAGGAGTTACATGGAGGAGTGACGTGGAAGACAGGGAGGAATGACATGGAGGAGCGCAAAAGAGGATTGACATGGAGCAGTGACATGGAGGAGGGACATGGAGGATTAACAATCTGGAGTGACATGGAGGAATGACATGAAGGAGTCATATGGAGTAGCAAGAAGGAGCGACACTGAGGATCGATATGAATAAGTGAAATGGAGGAGCAACATGGAGTATCGACATGGAGGATCAACATGGAGGAGTGACATTGAGGAGCTACATGGAGGTCTGATAATGAGGAGGTACATTCTGGAGGGACAGGGTGGAGCAACATTCTGGAGTGACATTCTGGAGTGACATTGATGAGAGATATGGAGGGTTGACATAGAGGTGTAACATGAAGGATCTGCATGGAGGAGCTACATGGAGTGACATGTAGCTCCTCAATGTCACTCCTCCATGTTGATCCTCCATGTCGATACTCCATGTTGCTCCTCCATTGGGGGAGTGACATGGAAGTGTGACATGGAGGAGTGACGTGGAAGACAGGGAGGAATGACATGGAGGAGCGCAAAAGAGGATTGACATGGAGGAGGGACATGGAGGATTAACAATCTGGAGTTAAATTCATGAGTGACATTCTGGAGTGACATGGAGGAGCGACAGTCTGGAGTGACATGGAGGAATGACATGAAGGAGTCATATGGAGTAGCAAGAAGGAGCGACACTGAGGATCGATATGAATAAGTGAAATGGAGGAGCAACATGGAGTATCGACATGGAGGATCAACATGGAGGAGTGACATTGAGGAGCTACATGGAGGTCTGATAATGAGGAGGTACATTCTGGAGGGACAGGGTGGAGCAACATTCTGGAGTGACATTCTGGAGTGACATTGATGAGAGATATGGAGGGTTGACATAAAGGAGTAACATGAAGGATCTACATGGGGGAATGACATGGAGGTTCGAAATGGAGGATTGACATGTAGCATTGAAATGGAGGAATGACAAGGAGGAGCGACATGGAGGAGTAACAAGGAGGAGCAACATCGAGCAGTGACATGGAGGTGTGTCATATAGGATCGACTTGGAGGAGCGACATGGCGGAATGACATGGAGGAGCGACATGGCGGAGTGACATGGAGGAGTGAAATGTAGTATTGACATGGTGGAGTTACATACAGGAGTGACGTGGAAGAAAGGGAGGAGAGATAAGGAGGAGCGACATGGAGGAGCGAAATAGAGGATCGACATGGAGGAGTGACTTGGGACATGGAGGAGCTACATGGAGGTGCGACATCACGGAGCGACATGGAGGTCTGACAACGAGGAGGTACATTCTGGAGGGACAGGGTGGAGCGACAATCTGGAGTGACATGGAGGAGCGACATTCTGGAGTGACATGTAAGATCGACATGGAGTAGCGACATCACGGAGCGACATGGAGGACTGACATGGAGGAGTGACAGGAGGCGTGATATGGATGACATTCTGGAGTGACTTGCAGGAGGGACATTCTGGAGTGACATGGAGGTATCGACATTGAGTAGTGACATGGAGGAGTAACAAGAAGGAGCGACACAGAGGAGTGACATGGAGGAGCAACATGGAGGATTGACATAGAGGTGTAACATGAAGGATCTGCATGGAGGATCGACATGAAGCAGTGACATGGAAGAGTGACATTGAGGATCGAAATGGATTTCTCCTCCAGAAACACTGAGAAGTGGATTCATATGAAAAATGTGAAATTTCTTCACAGAAAAACATTTCTTGCATTGGAAACACACAAAAAAAGGATAAATATGAAAGGGAACACAGTTTTCCAAAATATAATATGATAGTTTTGGACTCCAGGCATCAAACTGTCAGTCTGAGCTGAATTCCATGTAAAAGGAATTCAGCTCAGACTGAATTCCTTTTACATGGAATTCAGTCTGAGCTGAATTCCATGTATTATAGTCCTCTGCAACTCCTCTGCAACTCACTCTTGTGAAAGCACTCCATCCTCTGTGGGTTCTTCTTGTACAGCGGCCGAAATTTCATCACTAAACTCGCTTAATATGTCTTTCTCACTCACCACTCAGGAACGCATTTCTCCTAATTCTAATGTAAAATTTGAGAAAACAATGTTTTTTCAAATTTTACATTAGAATTCTCTTCCAAGTATCAAATCTTCATTCTAAGCTCAATTCTATGCAAAACTCTTGTTTTCATCACTAAACTCGCTTAATATGTCTTTCTCATGCAAAACCACTCAGAAACGCATTTCTCCTCAAGAAACACTGAAAATTGCGTTTATATGAAGAATATGTGATTTATTTACAGAAACACATTTGTTATACTGGAAACACACAAAAAAGACACAGAATATGAAAAAAACATTGTTTTCTCAAATTTTACATTAGAATTCTCTTCCAAGTATCAAATCTTCATTCTAAGCTCAATTCTATGCAAAACTCTTGTTTTCATCACTAAACTCGCTTAATATGTCTTTCTCATGCAAAACCACTCAGAAACGCATTTCTCCTCAAGAAACACTGAAAATTGCGTTTATATGAAGAATATGTGATTTATTTACAGAAACACATTTGTTATAGTGGAAACATACAAAAAAGAGACAGAATATGAAAAAAACATTGTTTTCTCAAATTTTACATTAGAATTCTCTTCCAAGTATCAAATCTTCATTCTAAGCTCAATTCTATGCAAAACTCTTGTTTTCATCACTAAACTCGCTTAATATGTCTTTCTCATCCAAAACCACTCAGGAACGCATTTCTCCTCAAGAAACACTGAAACGTGCATTTATATGAAAATGATGTGATTTCTTCAGAAAATAAATGTCTTTTATTGGAAACATACAAAACAGGATGAAAATGAAAGGGAATATATTTTTACAATTTTTTTACATAATAGTTGGCCTTTCTGCATCAAACCTTCACACTGACCTCATTTCCATGTAACACTTTAGTTTTCATCATTAAACTTGCTTAAACTGTTTAAAAAAAAAATCCATTGTATGATATGTCGAAAAATTTCTTGGAAAAAAAGTCAAAGTATATGTATTTCAATAAATGTCATGAAAAAAAGTTATACTACTACTACTATATATTTTGATTTTTATTGAAAAAAAGTCATACTATATTTTATATCGAAACATTTCATGAAAACCATTCATAGCAAAAATGAATTGTATAACATGTTGAACAAAGTTAAACTATATCTTGTCGAAAAATTTCATGAAAAAAATTAATTGTATAATAAATCGAAAAATGTCTTGAAAAAAAAGTCGAAAAAAATCATTGTATAAAATATCGAAAAAAGATGTCGAAAATTTTCTTGAAGAAAAGTCAAAGTATATAAGTTATAGCATAGCATTTTGAAATTTTTGGGAAAAAAATACAATATTGTATATGTCAGCGACATTGAAGATCGACATGGAGGAGTAACATGTTGGATCCACATGGAGGAATGACATGGAGGATCGACATGGAGGAGTGACATGGAAGAGCGACATGGAAGAGCGACATGGAGGAGCGACATCACGGAGCGACATGGACGTCTGACAACGAGGAGGTACATTCTGGAGGGACAGGGTGGAGCGACATTCTGGAGTGACATGGAGGAGCGACATTCTGGATTGACATGGAAGATCGACATGGAGGATTAACATGTAGGATCTAAATGGAGGAGTGACATGGAGGGTTGACATGGAGGAGCGTTATGGAAGAGCGACATGGAGGAGCTACATGGAGGTGCGACATCACGGAGCGACATGGACGTCTGACAACGAGGAGGTACATTCTGGAGGGACAGGGTGGAGCGACATTCTGGAGTGACATGGATGAATAACATTCTGGAGTGACATGGATGAATAACATTCTGGAGTGACATGGAAGATAGACATGGAGGATTAACATGTAGGATCTAAATGGAGGTTGACATGAAGGAGCGATATGGAGGATCGACAAGGAGGAGCAATATTGAGGTGCAACATGGAAAAAAAGTACTGACATGAAGTAGTGATATGGAAGACAGGGAGGAGTGACATGGAGGGTCGACATGGAGGAGTGACATGGAGGAGGCATATGGAGGAGTGACATTCTGGAGTGACATGGAGGTATCGACATTGAGTAGTGACATGGAGGAGTGACAAGACGGAGCGACACAGAGGAGTGACATAAAGGAGCAACATGGAGGATTGACATAGAGGACATGAAGGATCTGCATGGAGAAGCTACATGGCGGAGGAACATGGGGGAGTGAAATGGAAGACATGGAGGAGTGACAAGGTGGAGAAACATGGAGGATCGAATTGGAGGATGGACATGGAGCAGTGACATAAAGGATTGACATGGAGCAGTGACATGGAGGAGGGACATGGAGGATTAACAATCTGGAGTTAAATTCATGAGTGACATTCTAGAGTGACATGGAGGAGTGACATTCTGGAGTGACATGGAGGAATGACATGAAGGAGTGATATGGAGGAGCAAGGAGGAGCGACACTGATGAATAATTTACATGGAGTGACATGGAAGATATGGAGGAGTGACATGGAGGAGCAACATGGAGTATCGACATGGAGGATCAACATGGAGGAGTGACATTGAGGTGCGACATCACGGAGCGACAACGAGGAGGTACATTCTGGAGGGACATATAGGAGTGAAATTCTGGAGGGGCATTCTGGATTGACATGGAGGAGTGACATGGCGGATGGACATAGAGGTTTAACATGGAGGAAGGACATGGAGGAGTGACATTCTGGATTGACATGGAGGAGCAACATTCCCGAGTGACATGGAGGAGTTTTATGGATGAGCAATTAGGAGCGACATGGAGGAACGAACCAGAGGAGAGACATGGAAGACATGGAGTGACATGGAGGATCGACATTGAGTAGTGACTTGGAGTAGTGACAAGGAGGAGTGACATGAAGGAGTTAGAAGGAGGAGCGGCATGGAGGAGTGACATGGAGGATCGACATTCTGGAGTGACATGGAAAAGCTGCATTCTGGTGTGACATGGAGGAGATACATGGAGGAGTGATATGGAGGAGCAGGGACGAGAGACAGAGGATCGACATGGAAAAGTCACATGGAGGAGCGCAATAGAGGATCGACATGGAGCACACTGAGGAGTGAAATGGAGGGGCGACATGGAGGATAGACATGGAGGATCGACATTGAGGATCGACATGGAGCAGTGACAAGAAGGAGCAACACAGAGGAGCAACATGGAGGATTGACATGGAGGAGCTACATGGAGGAGGTACATCGGGGAGTGAAATGGAAGACATGGAGGAGTGACATGGAGGATCAACATGGAGCAGTGACATGGAGGAGTGACATGGAGGAGTGACATGGAAGTGTGACATGGAGGAGTGACATGGAGGATCGACATGGAGTGACATGGAAGACATGGAGGAGTGACATGGAGGATCGACATTGAGCAGTGACATGGAGGAGTGACAAAGAGGAGCGACATGGAGGAGTAATATGGAGGAGTGACATTTTGGAGGGACATTCTGGAGGGACATTCTGGAGTGACATTGATGAGAGATATGGAGGATTGACATGGAGGAACGACATTTTAGAGTGACATGGAGGAGGCACATGGGGGAGTGACTTGGAAGACATCGAGGAGTGACATGGAGGATCGACATGAAGGAGCGACATGAAGGAGGAGCGACATGGAGGAGTGACATGGAAGACAGGTAGGAGTGACATGGAGGAGCGACATTCTGGACTGACATTCTGGAGTGACATTTATGAGCTACATGGAGGAGGTACATAGGGGAGTGACATGGAAGACATGGAGGAGTGAAATGGGGGAGTGAGATGGAAGATGGGGAGGATTGACATGTAGGAGCAAAATAGAGGTGTTAAATTGAGGATGGACATGGAGAAGTGATATGGAGGAGGGACATGGAGGAGTGACATTCTGGAGGGGCATTCTGGATTGACATGGAGGAGTGACATGGAGGATAGACATAGAGGATTGACATGGAGGAAGGACATGGAGGAGTGACATTCTGGAGTTAAATTCTGGATTGACATTCTGGGTTGACATGGAGGAGCAACATTCCCGAGTGACATGGAGGAGATTTATGGATGAGCAATTAGGAGCGACATGGAGGATCGAACCGGAGGAGTGACATGGAAGACATGGAGTGACATGGAGGATCGACATGGAGGAGTGACGTGGAAAACAGGGAAGAATGACATGGAGGATCAACATTCTGGAGTGACATGGAGAAGCGGCATTCTGGTGTGACATGGAGGAGATACATGGAGGAGTGATATGGAGGAGCAGGGACGAAACAGACATAGAGGATCGACATGGAAAAGTCACATGGAGGAGTGTCAGGAGTGACATGGAACACATGGTGGAGTGACATTGAAGATCGACATTGAGGATCGAAATGGAGGATCGACATGAAACAATGACATGGAGGAGTGACATGGAAGTCTGACATGGAGGAGTGACTTGGAGGATCGACATGGAGGAGTGACATGGGGGAGCGACATGGTGGAGTGACTTGGAGGAGTGACATGTAGGTTGACATGGAGGAGTGACGTGGAAGACAGGGAGGAATGACATGGAGGAGCGCAATAGAGGATCAACATGGAGCACATGGAGGAGTGAAATGGAGGAGCGACATGGAGGATCGACATTGAGGAGTGACATGGAGGAGCGACATGGAAGAGCGACTAGGGGGAGCTATATGGAGTAGCGACATCATGGAGCGACGTGGAGGACTGACATGGAGGAGTGACATGGAGGAGTGATATGGAAGACAGGGAGGAGTGACATGTAGGGTCGACATGGAGGAGGAATATGGAGGAATGACATTCTGGAGTGACTTGCAGGAGGGACATTCTGGAGTGACATGGAGGTATCGACATTGAGTAGTGACATGGAGGAGTGACAAGAAGGCGCGACACAGAGGAGTGACATGGAGGCGCAACATGGAGGAGTGACATAGAGGTGTAACATGAAGGATCTGCATGGAGGAGCTACATGGAGTAGGTACATGGGGGAGTGACATGGAAGTGTGACATGGAGGAGTGACATGGAGGATCGACATGGAGTGACATGGAGAAGCGACATGGTGGAGTGACATGGAGAAGTGACAGATAGGATTAACATGGAGGAGGTACATGGAGGAGTGACGTGGAAGACAGGGAGGAATGAAATGGAGGAGCGCAATAGAGGATCGACATGGAGGAGTGACATGGAGGATCGACATTGAGGAGTGGAATGGAGGAGCGACATGGAAGAGTGACATGGAGGAGCGACATGGAAGAGCGACATGGAGGATCTACATGGAGGAGCAACATGGAAGAGTGTCAAGGTTGATCGACATGGAGTGACATGGAGAAGCGACATGGTGGAGTGACATGGAGAAGTGACAGATAGGATTGACATGGAGGAGGTACATGGAGGAGTGACGTGGAAGACAGGGAGGAATGAAATGGAGGAGCGCAATAGAGGATCGACATGGAGGAGTGACATGGAGGATCGACATTGAGGAGTGGAATGGAGGAGCGACATGGAAGAGTGACATGGAGGAGCGACATGGAAGAGCGACATGGAGGATCTACATGGAGGAGCAACATGGAAGAGTATCAAGGTTGATCGACATGGAGAAGTGAAATGGAGGAGTGACATGGCAGAGATGGAGGAGTTATATGGAGGAGAGACATGGAAGATCGACATTGAGGAGCGACATGTAGGAGTGACATTCTAGAGTTAAATCTGGAGTGACATGGAGGAGCGACATGGTGGAGTGATATGGTAGACATGGAGGAGTGACATGGAGGATCGACATGGCGCAGTGACATGGAGGAGTGACAAAGAGGAGCGACATGGAGGAGTGATATGGAGGAGGGACATGGAGGAGTGACATTCTGGAGGGGCATTCTGGATTGACATGGAGGAGTGACATGGAGGATGGACATAGAGGATTGACATGGAGGAAGGACATGGAGCAGTGACATTCTGGAGTTAAATTCTGGATTGACATTCTGGATTGACATGGAGGAGCAACATTCCCGAGTGACATGGAGGAGTTTTATGGATGAGCAATTAGGAGCGACATGGAGGAACGAACCGGAGGAGAGACATGGAAGACATGGAGTGACATGGAGGATCGACATTGAGTAGTGACTTGGAGTAGTGACAAGTAGGAGTGACATGAAGGAGTAAGAAGGAGGAGCGGCATGGAGGAGTGACATGGAGGATCGACATTCTGGAGTGACATGGAGAAGCGGCATTCTGGTGTGACATGGAGGAGATACATGGAGGAGTGATATGGAGGAGCAGGGACGACAGACATAGAGGATCGACATTGAAAAGTCACATGGAGGAGCGCAATAGAGGATCGACATGGAGCACACTGAGGAGTGAAATGGAGGGGCGACATGGAGGATAGACATGGAGGAGCGACATGGAAGAGTGACATGGAGGAGCGACATGGAAGAGCGACATGGAGGATCTACATGGAGGAGTGACGTGGAAGACAGGGAGGAATGACATGGAGGAGCGCAAAAGAGGATTGACATGGAGCAGTGACATGGAGGAGGGACATGGAGGATTAACAATCTGGAGTTAAATTCATGAGTGACATTCTGGAGTGACATGGAGGAGCGACAGTCTGGAGTGACATGGAGGAATGACATGAAGGAGTCATATGGAGTAGCAAGAAGGAGCGACACTGAGGATCGATATGAATAAGTGAAATGGAG
Organism: Sebastes schlegelii; assembly: GCA_014673565.1. Classification (NCBI taxonomy): domain Eukaryota; kingdom Metazoa; phylum Chordata; class Actinopteri; order Perciformes; family Sebastidae; genus Sebastes; species Sebastes schlegelii. The sequence goes on along the minus strand of CM025836.1, from coordinate 7,336,247 downwards.
GAGCAACATGGAGTATCGACATGGAGGATCAACATGGAGGAGTGACATTGAGGAGCTACATGGAGGTCTGATAATGAGGAGGTACATTCTGGAGGGACAGGGTGGAGCAACATTCTGGAGTGACATTCTGGAGTGACATTGATGAGAGATATGGAGGGTTGACATAAAGGAGTAACATGAAGGATCTACATGGGGGAATGACATGGAGGTTCGAAATGGAGGATTGACATGTAGCATTGAAATGGAGGAATGACAAGGAGGAGCGACATGGAGGAGTAACAAGGAGGAGCAACATCGAGCAGTGACATGGAGGTGTGTCATATAGGATCGACTTGGAGGAGCGACATGGCGGAATGACATGGAGGAGCGACATGGCGGAGTGACATGGAGGAGTGACATGTAGTATTGACATGGAGGAGTTACATACAGGAGTGACGTGGAAGAAAGGGAGGAGAGATAAGGAGGAGCGACATGGAGGAGCGAAATAGAGGATCGACATGGAGGAGTGACTTGGAGGAGCGACATGGAGGAGCTACATGGAGGTGCGACATCACGGAGCGACATGGAGGTCTGACAACGAGGAGGTACATTCTGGAGGGACAGGGTGGAGCGACAATCTGGAGTGACATGGAGGAGCGACATTCTGGAGTGACATGTAAGATCGACATGGAGTAGCGACATCACGGAGCGACATGGAGGACTGACATGGAGGAGTGACAGGAGGCGTGATATGGATCATATTCTGGAGTGACTTGCAGGAGGGACATTCTGGAGTGACATGGAGGTATCGACATTGAGTAGTGACATGGAGGAGCAACATGGAGGATTGACATAGAGGTGTAACATGAAGGATCTGCATGGAGGATCGACATGAAGCAGTGACATGGAAGAGTGACATTGAGGATCGAAATGGATTTCTCCTCCAGAAACACTGAGAAGTGGATTCATATGAAAAATGTGAAATTTCTTCACAGAAAAACATTTCTTGCATTGGAAACACACAAAAAAAGGATAAATATGAAAGGGAACACAGTTTTCCAAAATATAATATGATAGTTTTGGACTCCAGGCATCAAACTGTCAGTCTGAGCTGAATTCCATGTAAAAGGAATTCAGCTCAGACTGAATTCCTTTTACATGGAATTCAGTCTGAGCTGAATTCCATGTATTATAGTCCTCTGCAACTCCTCAATGAACTGCTTGTGAATGCTCTCCATCCTCTGTGGGTTCTTCTTGTACAGCGGCCGAAATTTCATCACTAAACTCGCTTAATATGTCTTTCTCACTCACCACTCAGGAACGCATTTCTCCTAATTCTAATGTAAAATTTGAGAAAACAATGTTTTCTCAAATTTTACATTAGAATTCTCTTCCAAGTATCAAATCTTCATTCTAAGCTCAATTCTATGCAAAACTCTTGTTTTCATCACTAAACTCGCTTAATATGTCTTTCTCATGCAAAACCACTCAGAAACGCATTTCTCCTCAAGAAACACTGAAAAGTGCGTTTATATGAAGAATATGTGATTTATTTACAGAAACACATTTGTTATACTGGAAACATACAAAAAAGAGACAGAATATGAAAAAAACATTGTTTTCTCAAATTTTACATTAGAATTCTCTTCCAAGTATCAAATCTTCATTCTAAGCTCAATTCTATGCAAAACTCTTGTTTTCATCACTAAATTCGCTTAATATGTCTTTCTCATGCAAAACCACTCAGAAACGCATTTCTCCTCAAGAAACACTGAAAATTGCGTTTATATGAAGAATATGTGATTTATTTACAGAAACACATTTGTTATACTGGAAACACACAAAAAAGACACAGAATATGAAAAAAACATTGTTTTCTCAAATTTTACATTAGAATTCTCTTCCAAGTATCAAATCTTCATTCTAAGCTCAATTCTATGCAAAACTCTTGTTTTCATCACTAAACTCGCTTAATATGTCTTTCTCATGCAAAACCACTCAGAAACGCATTTCTCCTCAAGAAACACTGAAAATTGCGTTTATATGAAGAATATGTGATTTATTTACAGAAACACATTTGTTATAGTGGAAACATACAAAAAAGAGACAGAATATGAAAAAAACATTGTTTTCTCAAATTTTACATTAGAATTCTCTTCCAAGTATCAAATCTTCATTCTAAGCTCAATTCTATGCAAAACTCTTGTTTTCATCACTAAACTCGCTTAATATGTCTTTCTCATCCAAAACCACTCAGGAACGCATTTCTCCTCAAGAAACACTGAAACGTGCATTTATATGAAAATGATGTGATTTCTTCAGAAAATAAATGTCTTTTATTGGAAACATACAAAACAGGATGAAAATGAAAGGGAATATATTTTTACAATTTTTTTACATAATAGTTGGCCTTTCTGCATCAAACCTTCACACTGACCTCATTTCCATGTAACACTTTAGTTTTCATCATTAAACTTGCTTAAACTGTTTAAAAAAAAAAATCCATTGTATGATATGTCGAAAAATTTCTTGGAAAAAAAGTCAAAGTATATGTATTTCAATAAATGTCATGAAAAAAAGTTATACTACTACTACTATATATTTTGATTTTTATTGAAAAAAAGTCATACTATATTTTATATCGAAACATTTCATGAAAACCATTCATAGCAAAAATGAATTGTATAACATGTTGAACAAAGTTAAACTATATCTTGTAGAAAAATTTCATGAAAAAAATTAATTGTATAATAAATCGAAAAATGTCTTGAAAAAAAAGTCGAAAAAAATCATTGTATAAAATATCGAAAAAAGATGTCGAAAATTTTCTTGAAGAAAAGTCAAAGTATATAAGTTATAGCATAGCATTTTGAAATTTTTGGGAAAAAAATACAATATTGTATATGTCAGCGACATTGAAGATCGACATGGAGGAGTAACATGTTGGATCCACATGGAGGAATGACATGGAGGATCGACATGGAGGAGTGACATGGAAGAGCGACATGGAAGAGCGACATGGAGGAGCGACATCACGGAGCGACATGGACGTCTGACAACGAGGAGGTACATTCTGGAGGGACAGGGTGGAGCGACATTCTGGAGTGACATGGAGGAGCGACATTCTGGATTGACATGGAAGATCGACATGGAGGATTAACATGTAGGATCTAAATGGAGGAGTGACATGGAGGGTTGACATGGAGGAGCGTTATGGAAGAGCGACATGGAGGAGCTACATGGAGGTGCGACATCACGGAGCGACATGGACGTCTGACAACGAGGAGGTACATTCTGGAGGGACAGGGTGGAGCGACATTCTGGAGTGACATGGATGAATAACATTCTGGAGTGACATGGAAGATAGACATGGAGGATTAACATGTAGGATCTAAATGGAGGTTGACATGGAGGAGCGATATGGAGGATCGACAAGGAGGAGCAATATTGAGGTGCAACATGGAAAAAAAGTACTGACATGAAGTAGTGATATGGAAGACAGGGAGGAGTGACATGGAGGGTCGACATGGAGGAGTGACATGGAGGAGGAATATGGAGGAGTGACATTCTGGAGTGACATGGAGGTATCGACATTGAGTAGTGACATGGAGGAGTGACAAGACGGAGCGACACAGAGGAGTGACATAAAGGAGCAACATGGAGGATTGACATAGAGGACATGAAGGATCTGCATGGAGGAGCTACATGGCGGAGGAACATGGGGGAGTGAAATGGAAGACATGGAGGAGTGACAAGGTGGAGAAACATGGAGGATCGAATTGGAGGATGGACATGGAGCAGTGACATAAAGGATTGACATGGAGCAGTGACATGGAGGAGGGACATGGAGGATTAACAATCTGGAGTTAAATTCATGAGTGACATTCTAGAGTGACATGGAGGAGTGACATTCTGGAGTGACATGGAGGAATGACATGAAGGAGTGATATGGAGGAGCAAGGAGGAGTGACACTGATGAATAATTTACATGGAGTGACATGGAAGATATGGAGGAGTGACATGGAGGAGCAACATGGAGTATCGACATGGAGGATCAACATGGAGGAGTGACATTGAGGTGCGACATCACGGAGCGACAACGAGGAGGTACATTCTGGAGGGACATATAGGAGTGAAATTCTGGAGGGGCATTCTGGATTGACATGGAGGAGTGACATGGCGGATGGACATAGAGGTTTAACATGGAGGAAGGACATGGAGGAGTGACATTCTGGATTGACATGGAGGAGCAACATTCCCGAGTGACATGGAGGAGTTTTATGGATGAGCAATTAGGAGCGACATGGAGGAACGAACCAGAGGAGAGACATGGAAGACATGGAGTGACATGGAGGATCGACATTGAGTAGTGACTTGGAGTAGTGACAAGGAGGAGTGACATGAAGGAGTTAGAAGGAGGAGCGGCATGGAGGAGTGACATGGAGGATCGACATTCTGGAGTGACATGGAAAAGCTGCATTCTGGTGTGACATGGAGGAGATACATGGAGGAGTGATATGGAGGAGCAGGGACGAGAGACAGAGGATCGACATGGAAAAGTCACATGGAGGAGCGCAATAGAGGATCGACATGGAGCACACTGAGGAGTGAAATGGAGGGGCGACATGGAGGATAGACATGGAGGATCGACATTGAGGATCGACATGGAGCAGTGACAAGAAGGAGCAACACAGAGGAGCAACATGGAGGATTGACATGGAGGAGCTACATGGAGGAGGTACATCGGGGAGTGAAATGGAAGACATGGAGGAGTGACATGGAGGATCAACATGGAGCAGTGACATGGAGGAGTGACATGGAGGAGTGACATGGAAGTGTGACATGGAGGAGTGACATGGAGGATCGACATGGAGTGACATGGAAGACATGGAGGAGTGACATGGAGGATCGACATTGAGCAGTGACATGGAGGAGTGACAAAGAGGAGCGACATGGAGGAGTAATATGGAGGAGTGACATTTTGGAGGGACATTCTGGAGGGACATTCTGGAGTGACATTGATGAGAGATATGGAGGATTGACATGGAGGAACGACATTTTAGAGTGACATGGAGGAGGCACATGGGGGAGTGACTTGGAAGACATCGAGGAGTGACATGGAGGATCGACATGAAGGAGCGACATGAAGGAGGAGCGACATGGAGGAGTGACATGGAAGACAGGTAGGAGTGACATGGAGGAGCGACATTCTGGACTGACATTCTGGAGTGACATTTATGAGCTACATGGAGGAGGTACATAGGGGAGTGACATGGAAGACATGGAGGAGTGAAATGGGGGAGTGAGATGGAAGATGGGAGGATGAGGGAGCAAATAGAGGTGTTAAATTGAGGATGGACATGGAGAAGTGATATGGAGGAGGAATGGAGTGACATTCTGGAGGGGCATTCTGGCTTGACATGGAGGAGTGACATGGAGGATGGACATAGAGGATTGACATGGAGGAAGGACATGGAGGAGTGACATTCTGGAGTTAAATTCTGGATTGACATTCTGGGTTGACATGGAGGAGCAACATTCCCGAGTGACATGGAGGAGATTTATGGATGAGCAATTAGGAGCGACATGGAGGATCGAACCGGAGGAGTGACATGGAAGACATGGAGTGACATGGAGGATCGACATGGAGGAGTGACGTGGAAAACAGGGAAGAATGACATGGAGGAGTAAGAAGGAGGAGCGACATGGAGGAGTGACATGGAGGATCAACATTCTGGAGTGACATGGAGAAGCGGCATTCTGGTGTGACATGGAGGAGATACATGGAGGAGTGATATGGAGGAGCAGGGACGAAACAGACATAGAGGATCGACATGGAAAAGTCACATGGAGGAGTGTCAGGAGTGACATGGAACACATGGTGGAGTGACATTGAAGATCGACATTGAGGATCGAAATGGAGGATCGACATGAAACAATGACATGGAGGAGTGACATGGAAGTCTGACATGGAGGAGTGACTTGGAGGATCGACATGGAGGAGTGACATGGGGGAGCGACATGGTGGAGTGACTTGGAGGAGTGACATGTAGGTTGACATGGAGGAGTGACGTGGAAGACAGGGAGGAATGACATGGAGGAGCGCAATAGAGGATCAACATGGAGCACATGGAGGAGTGAAATGGAGGAGCGACATGGAGGATCGACATTGAGGAGTGACATGGAGGAGCGACATGGAAGAGCGACTAGGGGGAGCTATATGGAGTAGCGACATCATGGAGCGACGTGGAGGACTGACATGGAGGAGTGACATGGAGGAGTGATATGGAAGACAGGGAGGAGTGACATGTAGGGTCGACATGGAGGAGGAATATGGAGGAATGACATTCTGGAGTGACTTGCAGGAGGGACATTCTGGAGTGACATGGAGGTATCGACATTGAGTAGTGACATGGAGGAGTGACAAGAAGGCGCGACACAGAGGAGTGACATGTAGGCGCAACATGGAGGATTGACATAGAGGTGTAACATGAAGGATCTGCATGGAGGAGCTACATGGAGTAAGTACATGGGGGAGTGACATGGAAGTGTGACATGGAGGAGTGACATGGAGGATCGACATGGAGTGACATGGAGAAGCGACATGGTGGAGTGACATGGAGAAGTGACAGATAGGATTAACATGGAGGAGGTACATGGAGGAGTGACGTGGAAGACAGGGAGGAATGAAATGGAGGAGCGCAATAGAGGATCGACATGGAGGAGTGACATGGAGGATCGACATTGAGGAGTGGAATGGAGGAGCGACATGGAAGAGTGACATGGAGGAGCGACATGGAAGAGCGACATGGAGGATCTACATGGAGGAGCAACATGGAAGAGTATCAAGGTTGATCGACATGGAGAAGTGAAATGGAGGAGTGACATGGCAGAGATGGAGGAGTTATATGAGGAGAGACATGGAAGATCGACATTGAGGATCGACATGTAGGAGTGACATTCTAGAGTTAAATCTGGAGTGACATGGAGGATCGACATGGAGTGACATGGAGAAGCGACATGGTGGAGTGACATGGAGAAGTGACAGATAGGATTGACATGGAGGAGGTACATGGAGGAGTGACGTGGAAGACAGGGAGGAATGAAATGGAGGAGCGCAATAGAGGATCGACATGGAGGAGTGACATGGAGGATCGACATTGAGGAGTGGAATGGAGGAGCGACATGGAAGAGTGACATGGAGGAGCAACATGGAAGAGTATCAAGGTTGATCGACATGGAGAAGTGAAATGGAGGAGTGACATGGCAGAGATGGAGGAGTTATATGGAGGAGAGACATGGAAGATCGACATTGAGGAGCGACATGTAGGAGTGACATTCTAGAGTTAAATCTGGAGTGACATGGAGGAGCGACATGGTGGAGTGATATGGTAGACATGGAGGAGTGACATGGAGGATCGACATGGCGCAGTGACATGGAGGAGTGACAAAGAGGAGCGACATGGAGGAGTGATATGGAGGAGGGACATGGAGGAGTGACATTCTGGAGGGGCATTCTGGATTGACATGGAGGAGTGACATGGAGGATGGACATAGAGGATTGACATGGAGGAAGGACATGGAGCAGTGACATTCTGGAGTTAAATTCTGGATTGACATTCTGGATTGACATGGAGGAGCAACATTCCCGAGTGACATGGAGGAGTTTTATGGATGAGCAATTAGGAGCGACATGGAGGAACGAACCGGAGGAGAGACATGGAAGACATGGAGTGACATGGAGGATCGACATTGAGTAGTGACTTGGAGTAGTGACAAGTAGGAGTGACATGAAGGAGTAAGAAGGAGGAGCGGCATGGAGGAGTGACATGGAGGATCGACATTCTGGAGTGACATGGAGAAGCGGCATTCTGGTGTGACATGGAGGAGATACATGGAGGAGTGATATGGAGGAGCAGGGACGACAGACATAGAGGATCGACATTGAAAAGTCACATGGAGGAGCGCAATAGAGGATCGACATGGAGCACACTGAGGAGTGAAATGGAGGGGCGACATGGAGGATAGACATGGAGGAGCGACATGGAAGAGTGACATGGAGGAGCGACATGGAAGAGCGACATGGAGGATCTACATGGAGGAGCGACATCATGGAGCGACATGGAAGACTGACAACGAGGAGGTACATTCTGGAGGAACATGGTGGAGCGACATTCTGGAGTGACATTCTGGAGTGACATGGAGGAGCGATATGGAAGATCGACATGGAGGAGTAACATGTAGGATCTAAATGGAGGAGTTACATGGAGGAGTGACGTGGAAGACAGGGAGGAATGACATGGAGGAGCGCAAAAGAGGATTGACATGGAGCAGTGACATGGAGGAGGGACATGGAGGATTAACAATCTGGAGTTAAATTCATGAGTGACATTCTGGAGTGACATGGAGGAGCGACAGTCTGGAGTGACATGGAGGAATGACATGAAGGAGTCATATGGAGTAGCAAGAAGGAGCGACACTGAGGATCGATATGAATAAGTGAAATGGAGGAGCAACATGGAGTATCGACATGGAGGATCAACATGGAGGAGTGACATTGAGGAGCTACATGGAGGTCTGATAATGAGGAGGTACATTCTGGAGGGACAGGGTGGAGCAACATTCTGGAGTGACATTCTGGAGTGACATTGATGAGAGATATGGAGGGTTGACATAGAGGTGTAACATGAAGGATCTGCATGGAGGAGCTACATGGAGTAGGTACATGGGGGAGTGACATGGAAGTGTGACATGGAGGAGTGACATGGAGGATCGACATGGAGTGACATGGAGAAGCGACATGGTGGAGTGACATGGAGAAGTGACAGATAGGATTGACATGGAGGAGGTACATGGAGGAGTGACGTGGAAGACAGGGAGGAATGAAATGGAGGAGCGCAATAGAGGATCGACATGGAGGAGTGACATGGAGGATCGACATTGAGGAGTGGAATGGAGGAGCGACATGGAAGAGTGACATGGAGGAGCGACATGGAAGAGCGACATGGAGGATCTACATGGAGGAGCAACATGGAAGAGTATCAAGGTTGATCGACATGGAGGAGTTATATGGAGGAGAGACATGGAAGATCGACATTGAGGAGCGACATGTAGGAGTGACATTCTAGAGTTAAATCTGGAGTGACATGGAGGAGCGACATGGTGGAGTGATATGGTAGACATGGAGGAGTGACATGGAGGATCGACATGGCGCAGTGACATGGAGGAGTGACAAAGAGGAGCGACATGGAGGAGTGATATGGAGGAGGGACATGGAGGAGTGACATTCTGGAGGGGCATTCTGGATTGACATGGAGGAGTGACATGGAGGATGGACATAGAGGATTGACATGGAGGAAGGACATGGAGCAGTGACATTCTGGAGTTAAATTCTGGATTGACATTCTGGATTGACATGGAGGAGCAACATTCCCGAGTGACATGGAGGAGTTTTATGGATGAGCAATTAGGAGCGACATGGAGGAACGAACCGGAGGAGAGACATGGAAGACATGGAGTGACATGGAGGATCGACATTGAGTAGTGACTTGGAGTAGTGACAAGTAGGAGTGACATGAAGGAGTAAGAAGGAGGAGCGGCATGGAGGAGTGACATGGAGGATCGACATTCTGGAGTGACATGGAGAAGCGGCATTCTGGTGTGACATGGAGGAGATACATGGAGGAGTGATATGGAGGAGCAGGGACGACAGACATAGAGGATCGACATTGAAAAGTCACATGGAGGAGCGCAATAGAGGATCGACATGGAGCACACTGAGGAGTGAAATGGAGGGGCGACATGGAGGATAGACATGGAGGAGCGACATGGAAGAGTGACATGGAGGAGCGACATGGAAGAGCGACATGGAGGATCTACATGGAGGAGTGACGTGGAAGACAGGGAGGAATGACATGGAGGAGCGCAAAAGAGGATTGACATGGAGCAGTGACATGGAGGAGGGACATGGAGGATTAACAATCTGGAGTTAAATTCATGAGTGACATTCTGGAGTGACATGGAGGAGCGACAGTCTGGAGTGACATGGAGGAATGACATGAAGGAGTCATATGGAGTAGCAAGAAGGAGCGACACTGAGGATCGATATGAATAAGTGAAATGGAGGAGCAACATGGAGTATCGACATGGAGGATCAACATGGAGGAGTGACATTGAGGAGCTACATGGAGGTCTGATAATGAGGAGGTACATTCTGGAGGGACAGGGTGGAGCAACATTCTGGAGTGACATTCTGGAGTGACATTGATGAGAGATATGGAGGGTTGACATAAAGGAGTAACATGAAGGATCTACATGGGGGAATGACATGGAGGTTCGAAATGGAGGATTGACATGTAGCATTGAAATGGAGGAGCGACATGGAGGAGTAACAAGGAGGAGCAACATCGAGCAGTGACATGGAGGTGTGTCATATAGGATTGACTTGGAGGAGCGACATGGCGGAATGACATGGAGGAGCGACATGGCGGAGTGACATGGAGGAGTGACATGTAGTATTGACATGGAGGAGTTACATACAGGAGTGACGTGGAAGAAAGGGAGGAGAGATAAGGAGGAGCGACATGGAGGAGCGAAATAGAGGATCGACATGGAGGAGTGACTTGGAGGAGCGACATGGAGGAGCTACATGGAGGTGCGACATCACGGAGCGACATGGAGGTCTGACAACGAGGAGGTACATTCTGGAGGGACAGGGTGGAGCGACAATCTGGAGTGACATGGAGGAGCGACATTCTGGAGTGACATGTAAGATCGACATGGAGTAGCGACATCACGGAGCGACATGGAGGACTGACATGGAGGAGTGACAGGAGGCGTGATATGGATGACATTCTGGAGTGACTTGCAGGAGGGACATTCTGGAGTGACATGGAGGTATCGACATTGAGTAGTGACATGGAGGAGTAACAAGAAGGAGCGACACAGAGGAGTGACATGGAGGAGCAACATGGAGGATTGACATAGAGGTGTAACATGAAGGATCTGCATGGAGGATCGACATGAAGCAGTGACATGGAAGAGTGACATTGAGGATCGAAATGGATTTCTCCTCCAGAAACACTGAGAAGTGGATTCATATGAAAAATGTGAAATTTCTTCACAGAAAAACATTTCTTGCATTGGAAACACACAAAAAAAGGATAAATATGAAAGGGAACACAGTTTTCCAAAATATAATATGATAGTTTTGGACTCCAGGCATCAAACTGTCAGTCTGAGCTGAATTCCATGTAAAAGGAATTCAGCTCAGACTGAATTCCTTTTACATGGAATTCAGTCTGAGCTGAATTCCATGTATTATAGTCCTCTGCAACTCCTCAATGAACTGCTTGTGAATGCTCTCCATCCTCTGTGGGTTCTTCTTGTACAGCGGCCGAAATTTCATCACTAAACTCGCTTAATATGTCTTTCTCACTCACCACTCAGGAACGCATTTCTCCTAATTCTAATGTAAAATTTGAGAAAACAATGTTTTCTCAAATTTTACATTAGAATTCTCTTCCAAGTATCAAATCTTCATTCTAAGCTCAATTCTATGCAAAACTCTTGTTTTCATCACTAAACTCGCTTAATATGTCTTTCTCATGCAAAACCACTCAGAAACGCATTTCTCCTCAAGAAACACTGAAAAGTGCGTTTATATGAAGAATATGTGATTTATTTACAGAAACACATTTGTTATACTGGAAACATACAAAAAAGAGACAGAATATGAAAAAAACATTGTTTTCTCAAATTTTACATTAGAATTCTCTTCCAAGTATCAAATCTTCATTCTAAGCTCAATTCTATGCAAAACTCTTGTTTTCATCACTAAATTCGCTTAATATGTCTTTCTCATGCAAAACCACTCAGAAACGCATTTCTCCTCAAGAAACACTGAAAAGTGCGTTTATATGAAGAATATGTGATTTATTTACAGAAACACATTTGTTATACTGGAAACACACAAAAAAGACACAGAATATGAAAAAAACATTGTTTTCTCAAATTTTACATTAGAATTCTCTTCCAAGTATTAAATCTTCATTCTAAGCTCAATTCTATGCAAAACTCTTGTTTTCATCACTAAACTCGCTTAATATGTCTTTCTCATGCAAAACCACTCAGAAACGCATTTCTCCTCAAGAAACACTGAAAATTGCGTTTATATGAAGAATATGTGATTTATTTACAGAAACACATTTGTTATAGTGGAAACATACAAAAAAGAGACAGAATATGAAAAAAACATTGTTTTCTCAAATTTTACATTAGAATTCTCTTCCAAGTATCAAATCTTCATTCTAAGCTCAATTCTATGCAAAACTCTTGTTTTCATCACTAAACTCGCTTAATATGTCTTTCTCATCCAAAACCACTCAGGAACGCATTTCTCCTCAAGAAACACTGAAACGTGCATTTATATGAAAATGATGTGATTTCTTCAGAAAATAAATGTCTTTTATTGGAAACATACAAAACAGGATGAAAATGAAAGGGAATATATTTTTACAATTTTTTTACATAATAGTTGGCCTTTCTGCATCAAACCTTCACACTGACCTCATTTCCATGTAACACTTTAGTTTTCATCATTAAACTTGCTTAAACTGTTTAAAAAAAAATCCATTGTATGATATGTCGAAAAATTTCTTGGAAAAAAAGTCAAAGTATATGTATTTCAATAAATGTCATGAAAAAAAGTTATACTACTACTACTATATATTTTGATTTTTATTGAAAAAAAGTCATACTATATTTTATATCGAAACATTTCATGAAAACCATTCATAGCAAAAATGAATTGTATAACATGTTGAACAAAGTTAAACTATATCTTGTAGAAAAATTTCATGAAAAAAATTAATTGTATAATAAATCGAAAAATGTCTTGAAAAAAAAGTCGAAAAAAATCATTGTATAAAATATCGAAAAAAGATGTCGAAAATTTTCTTGAAGAAAAGTCAAAGTATATAAGTTATAGCATAGCATTTTGAAATTTTTGGGAAAAAAATACAATATTGTATATGTCAGCGACATTGAAGATCGACATGGAGGAGTAACATGTTGGATCCACATGGAGGAATGACATGGAGGATCGACATGGAGGAGTGACATGGAAGAGCGACATGGAAGAGCGACATGGAGGAGCGACATCACGGAGCGACATGGACGTCTGACAACGAGGAGGTACATTCTGGAGGGACAGGGTGGAGCGACATTCTGGAGTGACATGGAGGAGCGACATTCTGGATTGACATGGAAGATCGACATGGAGGATTAACATGTAGGATCTAAATGGAGGAGTGACATGGAGGGTTGACATGGAGGAGCGTTATGGAAGAGCGACATGGAGGAGCTACATGGAGGTGCGACATCACGGAGCGACATGGACGTCTGACAACGAGGAGGTACATTCTGGAGGGACAGGGTGGAGCGACATTCTGGAGTGACATGGATGAATAACATTCTGGAGTGACATGGATGAATAACATTCTGGAGTGACATGGAAGATAGACATGGAGGATTAACATGTAGGATCTAAATGGAGGTTGACATGAAGGAGCGATATGGAGGATCGACAAGGAGGAGCAATATTGAGGTGCAACATGGAAAAAAAGTACTGACATGAAGTAGTGATATGGAAGACAGGGAGGAGTGACATGGAGGAGTGACATGGAGGAGGCATATGGAGGAGTGACATTCTGGAGTGACATGGAGGTATCGACATTGAGTAGTGACATGGAGGAGTGACAAGACGGAGCGACACAGAGGAGTGACATAAAGGAGCAACATGGAGGATTGACATAGAGGACATGAAGGATCTGCATGGAGAAGCTACATGGCGGAGGAACATGGGGGAGTGAAATGGAAGACATGGAGGAGTGACAAGGTGGAGAAACATGGAGGATCGAATTGGAGGATGGACATGGAGCAGTGACATAAAGGATTGACATGGAGCAGTGACATGGAGGAGGGACATGGAGGATTAACAATCTGGAGTTAAATTCATGAGTGACATTCTAGAGTGACATGGAGGAGTGACATTCTGGAGTGACATGGAGGAATGACATGAAGGAGTGATATGGAGGAGCAAGGAGGAGCGACACTGATGAATAATTTACATGGAGTGACATGGAAGATATGGAGGAGTGACATGGAGGAGCAACATGGAGTATCGACATGGAGGATCAACATGGAGGAGTGACATTGAGGTGCGACATCACGGAGCGACAACGAGGAGGTACATTCTGGAGGGACATATAGGAGTGAAATTCTGGAGGGGCATTCTGGATTGACATGGAGGAGTGACATGGCGGATGGACATAGAGGTTTAACATGGAGGAAGGACATGGAGGAGTGACATTCTGGATTGACATGGAGGAGCAACATTCCCGAGTGACATGGAGGAGTTTTATGGATGAGCAATTAGGAGCGACATGGAGGAACGAACCAGAGGAGAGACATGGAAGACATGGAGTGACATGGAGGATCGACATTGAGTAGTGACTTGGAGTAGTGACAAGGAGGAGTGACATGAAGGAGTTAGAAGGAGGAGCGGCATGGAGGAGTGACATGGAGGATCGACATTCTGGAGTGACATGGAAAAGCTGCATTCTGGTGTGACATGGAGGAGATACATGGAGGAGTGATATGGAGGAGCAGGGACGAGAGACAGAGGATCGACATGGAAAAGTCACATGGAGGAGCGCAATAGAGGATCGACATGGAGCACACTGAGGAGTGAAATGGAGGGGCGACATGGAGGATAGACATGGAGGATCGACATTGAGGATCGACATGGAGCAGTGACAAGAAGGAGCAACATGGAGGATTGACATGGAGGAGCTACATGGAGGAGGTACATCGGGGAGTGAAATGGAAGACATGGAGGAGTGACATGGAGGATCAACATGGAGCAGTGACATGGAGGAGTGACATGGAGGAGTGACATGGAAGTGTGACATGGAGGAGTGACATGGAGGATCGACATGGAGTGACATGGAAGACATGGAGGAGTGACATGGAGGATCGACATTGAGCAGTGACATGGAGGAGTGACAAAGAGGAGCGACATGGAGGAGTAATATGGAGGAGTGACATTTTGGAGGGACATTCTGGAGGGACATTCTGGAGTGACATTGATGAGAGATATGGAGGATTGACATGGAGGAACGACATTTTAGAGTGACATGGAGGAGGCACATGGGGGAGTGACTTGGAAGACATCGAGGAGTGACATGGAGGATCGACATGAAGGAGCGACATGAAGGAGGAGCGACATGGAGGAGTGACATGGAAGACAGGTAGGAGTGACATGGAGGAGCGACATTCTGGACTGACATTCTGGAGTGACATTTATGAGCTACATGGAGGAGGTACATAGGGGAGTGACATGGAAGACATGGAGGAGTGAAATGGGGGAGTGAGATGGAAGATGGGGAGGATTGACATGTAGGAGCAAAATAGAGGTGTTAAATTGAGGATGGACATGGAGAAGTGATATGGAGGAGGGACATGGAGGAGTGACATTCTGGAGGGGCATTCTGGATTGACATGGAGGAGTGACATGGAGGATGGACATAGAGGATTGACATGGAGGAAGGACATGGAGGAGTGACATTCTGGAGTTAAATTCTGGATTGACATTCTGGGTTGACATGGAGGAGCAACATTCCCGAGTGACATGGAGGAGATTTATGGATGAGCAATTAGGAGCGACATGGAGGATCGAACCGGAGGAGTGACATGGAAGACATGGAGTGACATGGAGGATCGACATGGAGGAGTGACGTGGAAAACAGGGAAGAATGACATGGAGGAGTAAGAAGGAGGAGCGACATGGAGGAGTGACATGGAGGATCAACATTCTGGAGTGACATGGAGAAGCGGCATTCTGGTGTGACATGGAGGAGATACATGGAGGAGTGATATGGAGGAGCAGGGACGAAACAGACATAGAGGATCGACATGGAAAAGTCACATGGAGGAGTGTCAGGAGTGACATGGAACACATGGTGGAGTGACATTGAAGATCGACATTGAGGATCGAAATGGAGGATCGACATGAAACAATGACATGGAGGAGTGACATGGAAGTCTGACATGGAGGAGTGACTTGGAGGATCGACATGGAGGAGTGACATGGGGGAGCGACATGGTGGAGTGACTTGGAGGAGTGACATGTAGGTTGACATGGAGGAGTGACGTGGAAGACAGGGAGGAATGACATGGAGGAGCGCAATAGAGGATCAACATGGAGCACATGGAGGAGTGAAATGGAGGAGCGACATGGAGGATCGACATTGAGGAGTGACATGGAGGAGCGACATGGAAGAGCGACTAGGGGGAGCTATATGGAGTAGCGACATCATGGAGCGACGTGGAGGACTGACATGGAGGAGTGACATGGAGGAGTGATATGGAAGACAGGGAGGAGTGACATGTAGGGTCGACATGGAGGAGGAATATGGAGGAATGACATTCTGGAGTGACTTGCAGGAGGGACATTCTGGAGTGACATGGAGGTATCGACATTGAGTAGTGACATGGAGGAGTGACAAGAAGGCGCGACACAGAGGAGTGACATGGAGGAGCAACATGGAGGATTGACATAGAGGTGTAACATGAAGGATCTGCATGGAGGAGCTACATGGAGTAGGTACATGGCGGAGTGACATGGAGAAGTGACAGATAGGATTAACATGGAGGAGGTACATGGAGGAGTGACGTGGAAGACAGGGAGGAATGAAATGGAGGAGCGCAATAGAGGATCGACATGGAGGAGTGACATGGAGGATCGACATTGAGGAGTGGAATGGAGGAGCGACATGGAAGAGTGACATGGAGGAGCGACATGGAAGAGCGACATGGAGGATCTACATGGAGGAGCAACATGGAAGAGTATCAAGGTTGATCGACATGGAGAAGTGAAATGGAGGAGTGACATGGCAGAGATGGAGGAGTTATATGGAGGAGAGACATGGAAGATCGACATTGAGGAGCGACATGTAGGAGTGACATTCTAGAGTTAAATCTGGAGTGACATGGAGGAGTGACATGGTGGAGTGATATGGAGGAGTGACAAAGAGGAGCGACATGGAGGAGTGATATGGAGGAGGGACATGGAGGAGTGACATTCTGGAGGGGCATTCTGGATTGACATGGAGGAGTGACATGGAGGATGGACATAGAGGATTGACATGGAGGAAGGACATGGAGCAGTGACATTCTGGAGTTAAATTCTGGATTGACATTCTGGATTGACATGGAGGAGCAACATTCCCGAGTGACATGGAGGAGTTTTATGGATGAGCAATTAGGAGCGACATGGAGGAACGAACCGGAGGAGAGACATGGAAGACATGGAGTGACATGGAGGATCGACATTGAGTAGTGACTTGGAGTAGTTACAAGTAGGAGTGACATGAAGGAGTAAGAAGGAGGAGCGGCATGGAGGAGTGACATGGAGGATCGACATTCTGGAGTGACATGGAGAAGCGGCATTCTGGTGTGACATGGAGGAGATACATGGAGGAGTGATATGGAGGAGCAGGGACGACAGACATAGAGGATCGACATTGAAAAGTCACATGGAGGAGCGCAATAGAGGATCGACATGGAGCACACTGAGGAGTGAAATGGAGGGGCGACATGGAGGATAGACATGGAGGAGCGACATGGAAGAGTGACATGGAGGAGCGACATGGAAGAGCGACATGGAGGATCTACATGGAGGAGCGACATGGAGTAGGTACATGGGGAGTGACATGGAAGTGTGACATGGAGGAGTGACATGGAGGATCGACATGGAGTGACATGGAGAAGCGATATGGAACATCGACATGGAGGAGTAACATGTAGGATCTAAATGGAGGAGTTACATGGAGGAGTGACGTGGAAGACAGGGAGGAATGACATGGAGGAGCGCAAAAGAGGATTGACATGGAGCAGTGACATGGAGGAGGGACATGGAGGATTAACAATCTGGAGTTAAATTCATGAGTGACATTCTGGAGTGACATGGAGGAGCGACAGTCTGGAGTGACATGGAGGAATGACATGAAGGAGTCATATGGAGTAGCAAGAAGGAGCGACACTGAGGATCGATATGAATAAGTGAAATGGAGGAGCAACATGGAGTATCGACATGGAGGATCAACATGGAGGAGTGACATTGAGGAGCTACATGGAGGTCTGATAATGAGGAGGTACATTCTGGAGGGACAGGGTGGAGCAACATTCTGGAGTGACATTCTGGAGTGACATTGATGAGAGATATGGAGGGTTGACATAAAGGAGTAACATGAAGGATCTACATGGGGGAATGACATGGAGGTTCGAAATGGAGGATTGACATGTAGCATTGAAATGGAGGAATGACAAGGAGGAGCGACATGGAGGAGTAACAAGGAGGAGCAACATCGAGCAGTGACATGGAGGTGTCTCATATAGGATCGACTTGGAGGAGCGACATGGCGGAATGACATGGAGGAGCGACATGGCGGAGTGACATGGAGGAGTGACATGTAGTATTGACATACAGGAGTGACGTGGAAGAAAGGGAGGAGAGATAAGGAGGAGCGACATGGAGGAGCGAAATAGAGGATCGACATGGAGGAGTGACTTGGAGGAGCGACATGGAGGAGCTACATGGAGGTGCGACATCACGGAGCGACATGGAGGTCTGACAACGAGGAGGTACATTCTGGAGGGACAGGGTGGAGCGACAATCTGGAGTGACATGGAGGAGCGACATTCTGGAGTGACATGTAAGATCGACATGGAGTAGCGACATCATGGAGCGACATGGAGGACTGACATGGAGGAGTGACAGGAGGCGTGATATGGATGACATTCTGGAGTGACTTGCAGGAGGGACATTCTGGAGTGACATGGAGGTATCGACATTGAGTAGTGACATGGAGGAGTAACAAGAAGGAGCGACACAGAGGAGTGACATGGAGGAGCAACATGGAGGATTGACATAGAGGTGTAACATGAAGGATCTGCATGGAGGATCGACATGAAGCAGTGACATGGAAGAGTGACATTGAGGATCGAAATGGATTTCT
This sequence comes from Sebastes schlegelii, assembly GCA_014673565.1. NCBI lineage: Eukaryota > Metazoa > Chordata > Actinopteri > Perciformes > Sebastidae > Sebastes > Sebastes schlegelii. The sequence goes on along the minus strand of CM025836.1, from coordinate 7,317,189 downwards.
CCTCCAGAAACACTGAGAAGTGGATTCATATGAAAAATGTGAAATTTCTTCACAGAAAAACATTTCTTGCATTGGAAACACACAAAAAAAGGATAAATATGAAAGGGAACACAGTTTTCCAAAATATAATATGATAGTTTTGGACTCCAGGCATCAAACTGTCAGTCTGAGCTGAATTCCATGTAAAAGGAATTCAGCTCAGACTGAATTCCTTTTACATGGAATTCAGTCTGAGCTGAATTCCATGTATTATAGTCCTCTGCAACTCCTCAATGAACTGCTTGTGAATGCTCTCCATCCTCTGTGGGTTCTTCTTGTACAGCGGCCGAAATTTCATCACTAAACTCGCTTAATATATCTTTCTCACTCACCACTCAGGAACGCATTTCTCCTCCAGAAACACTGAAACGTACATTTATATGAAGAATATGTGATTTATTTACAGAAACACATCTGTTATACTGGAAACATAAAAAAAAAGACAGAATATGAAAAAAAAAACATTTTTTCTCAAATTTTACATTAGAATTCTCTTCCAAGTATCAAATCTTCATTCTAAGCTCAATTCTATGCAAAACTCTTGTTTTCATCACTAAACTCGCTTAATATGTCTTTCTCATGCAAAACCACTCAGAAACGCATTTCTCCTCTAGAAACACTGAAAAGTGCGTTTATATGAAGAATATGTGATTTATTTACAGAAACACATTTGTTATACTGGAAACATACAAAAAAGAGACAGAATATGAAAAAAACATTGTTTTCTCAAATTTTACATTAGAATTCTCTTCCAAGTATCAAATCTTCATTCTAAGCTCAATTCTATGCAAAACTCTTGTTTTCATCACTAAACTCGCTTAATATGTCTTTCTCATGCAAAACCACTCAGAAACGCATTTCTCCTCAAGAAACACTGAAAATTGCGTTTATATGAAGAATATGTGATTTATTTACAGAAACACATTTGTTATATTGGAAACACACAAAAAAGAGACAGAATATGAAAAAAACATTGTTTTCTCAAATTTTACATTAGAATTCTCTTCCAAGTATCAAATCTTCATTCTAAGCTCAATTCTATGCAAAACTCTTGTTTTCATCACTAAACTCGCTTAATATGTCTTTCTCATGCAAAACCACTCAGAAACGCATTTCTCCTCTAGAAACACTGAAAAGTGCGTTTATATGAAGAATATGTGATTTATTTACAGAAACACATTTGTTATACTGGAAACATACAAAAAAGAGACAGAATATGAAAAAAACATTGTTTTCTCAAATTTTACATTAGAATTCTCTTCCAAGTATCAAATCTTCATTCTAAGCTCAATTCTATGCAAAACTCTTGTTTTCATCACTAAATTCGCTTAATATGTCTTTCTCATGCAAAACCACTCAGAAACGCATTTCTCCTCAAGAAACACTGAAAAGTGCGTTTATATGAAGAATATGTGATTTATTTACAGAAACACATTTGTTATAGTGGAAACATACAAAAAAGAGACAGAATATGAAAAAAACATTGTTTTCTCAAATTTTACATTAGAATTCTCTTCCAAGTATCAAATCTTCATTCTAAGCTCAATTCTATGCAAAAATCTTGTTTTCATCACTAAACTCGCTTAATATGTCTTTCTCATCCAAAACCACTCAGGAACGCATTTCTCCTCAAGAAACACTGAAACGTGCATTTATATGAAAATGATGTGATTTCTTCAGAAAATAAATGTCTTTTATTGGAAACATACAAAACAGGATGAAAATGAAAGGGAATATATTTTTACAATTTTTTTACATAATAGTTGGCCTTTCTGCATCAAACCTTCACACTGACCTCATTTCCATGTAACACTTTAGTTTTCATCATTAAACTTGCTTAAACTGTTTAAAAAAAAAATCCATTGTATGATATGTCGAAAAATTTCTTGGAAAAAAAGTCAAAGTATATGTATTTCAATAAATGTCATGAAAAAAAGTTATACTACTACTACTATATATTTTGATTTTTATTGAAAAAAAGTCATACTATATTTTATATCGAAACATTTCATGAAAACCATTCATAGCAAAAATGAATTGTATAACATGTTGAACAAAGTTAAACTATATCTTGTAGAAAAATTTCATGAAAAAAATTAATTGTATAATAAATCGAAAAATGTCTTGAAAAAAAAGTCGAAAAAAATCATTGTATAAAATATCGAAAAAAGATGTCGAAAATTTTCTTGAAGAAAAGTCAAAGTATATAAGTTATAGCATAGCATTTTGAAATTTTTGGGAAAAAAATACAATATTGTATATGTCAGCGACATTGAAGATCGACATGGAGGAGTAACATGGAAGAGCGACATGGAAGAGCGACATGGAGGAGCGACATCACGGAGCGACATGGACGTCTGACAACGAGGAGGTACATTCTGGAGGGACAGGGTGGAGCGACATTCTGGAGTGACATGGAGGAGCGACATTCTGGATTGACATGGAAGATCGACATGGAGGATTAACATGTAGGATCTAAATGGAGGAGTGACATGGAGGGTTGAAATGGAGGAGCGTTATGGAAGAGCGACATGGAGGAGCTACATGGAGGTGCGACATCACGGAGCGACATGGACGTCTGACAACGAGGAGGTACATTCTGGAGGGACAGGGTGGAGCGACATTCTGGAGTGACATGGAGGAGCGACATTCTGGATTGACATGGAAGATCGACATGGAGGATTAACATGTAGGATCTAAATGGAGGAGTGACATGGAGGGTTGAAATGGAGGAGCGTTATGGAAGAGCGACATGGAGGAGCTACATGGAGGTGCGACATCACGGAGCGACATGGACGTCTGACAACGAGGAGGTACATTCTGGAGGGACAGGGTGGAGCGACATTCTGGAGTGACATGGAGGAGCGACATTCTGGATTGACATGGAAGATCGACATGGAGGATTAACATGTAGGATCTAAATGGAGGAGTGACATGGAGGGTTGAAATGGAGGAGCGTTATGGAAGAGCGACATGGAGGAGCTACATGGAGGTGCGACATCACGGAGCGACATGGACGTCTGACAACGAGGAGGTACATTCTGGAGGGACAGGGTGGAGCGACATTCTGGAGTGACATGGATGAATAACATTCTGGAGTGACATGGAAGATAGACATGGAGGATTAACATGTAGGATCTAAATGGAGGTTGACATGGAGGAGCGATATGGAGGATCGACAAGGAGGAGCAATATTGAGGTGCAACATGGAAAAAAAGTACTGACATGAAGTAGTGATATGGAAGACAGGGAGGAGTGACATGGAGGAGTGACATTCTGGAGTGACATGGAGGTATCGACATTGAGTAGTGACATGGAGGAGTGACAAGACGGAGCGACACAGAGGAGTGACATAAAGGAGCAACATGGAGGATTGACATAGAGGACATGAAGGATCTGCATGGAGGAGCTACATGGCGGAGGAACATGGGGGAGTGAAATGGAAGACATGGAGGAGTGACAAGGTGGAGAAACATGGAGGATCGAATTGGAGGATGGACATGGAGCAGTGACATAAAGGATTGACATGGAGCAGTGACATGGAGGAGGGACATGGAGGATTAACAATCTGGAGTTAAATTCATGAGTGACATTCTAGAGTGACATGGAGGAGTGACATTCTGGAGTGACATGGAGGAATGACATGAAGGAGTGATATGGAGGAGCAAGGAAGAGCGACACTGATGAATAATTTACATGGAGTGACATGGAAGATATGGAGGAGTGACATGGAGGAGCAACATGGAGTATCGACATGGATGATCAACATGGAGGAGTGACATTGAGGTGCGACATCACGGAGCGACAACGAGGAGGTACATTCTGGAGGGACATATAGGAGTGAAATTCTGGAGGGGCATTCTGGATTGACATGGAGGAGTGACATGGCGGATGGACATAGAGGTTTAACATGGAGGAAGGACATGGAGGAGTGACATTCTGGATTGACATGGAGGAGCAACATTCCCGAGTGACATGGAGGAGTTTTATGGATGAGCAATTAGGAGCGACATGGAGGAACGAACCAGAGGAGAGACATGGAAGACATGGAGTGACATGGAGGATCGACATTGAGTAGTGACTTGGAGTAGTGACAAGGAGGAGTGACATGAAGGAGTTAGAAGGAGGAGTGGCATGGAGGAGTGACATGGAGGATCGACATTCTGGAGTGACATGGAAAAGCTGCATTCTGGTGTGACATGGAGGAGATACATGGAGGAGTGATATGGAGGAGCAGGGACGAGAGACAGAGGATCGACATGGAAAAGTCACATGGAGGAGCGCAATAGAGGATCGACATGGAGCACACTGAGGAGTGAAATGGAGGGGCGACATGGAGGATAGACATGGAGGATCGACATTGAGGATCGACATGGAGCAGTGACAAGAAGGAGCAACATGGAGGATTGACATGGAGGAGCTACATGGAGGAGGTACATCGGGGAGTGAAATGGAAGACATGGAGGAGTGACATGGAGGATCAACATGGAGCAGTGACATGGTGGAGTGACATGGAGGAGTGACATGGAAGTGTGACATGGAGGAGTGACATGGAGGATCGACATGGAAGACATGGAGGAGTGACATGGAGGATCGACATTGAGCAGTGACATGGAGGAGTGACAAAGAGGAGCGACATGGAGGAGTAATATGGAGGAGTGACATTTTGGAGGGACATTCTGGAGGGACATTCTGGAGTGACATTGATGAGAGATATGGAGGATTGACATGGAGGAACGACATTTTAGAGTGACATGGAGGAGGCACATGGGGGAGTGACTTGGAAGACATCGAGGAGTGACATGGAGGATCGACATGAAGGAGCGACATGAAGGAGGAGCGACATGGAGGAGTGACATGGAAGACAGGTAGGAGTGACATGGAGGAGCGACATTCTGGACTGACATTCTGGAGTGACATTTATGAGCTACATGGAGGAGGTACATAGGGGAGTGACATGGAAGACATGGAGGAGTGAAATGGGGGAGTGAGATGGAAGATGGGGAGGATTGACATGTAGGAGCAAAATAGAGGTGTTAAATTGAGGATGGACATGGAGAAGTGATATGGAGGAGGGACATGGAGGAGTGACATTCTGGAGGGGCATTCTGGATTGACATGGAGGAGTGACATGGAGGATGGACATAGAGGATTGACATGGAGGAAGGACATGGAGGAGTAACATTCTGGAGTTAAATTCTGGATTGACATTCTGGGTTGACATGGAGGAGCAACATTCCCGAGTGACATGGAGGAGATTTATGGATGAGCAATTAGGAGCGACATGGAGGATCGAACCGGAGGAGTGACATGGAAGACATGGAGTGACATGGAGGATCGACATGGAGGAGTGACGTGGAAAACAGGGAAGAATGACATGGAGGAGTAAGAAGGAGGAGCGACATGGAGGAGTGACATGGAGGATCAACATTCTGGAGTGACATGGAGAAGCGGCATTCTGGTGTGACATGGAGGAGATACATGGAGGAGTGATATGGAGGAGCAGGGACGAAACAGACATAGAGGATCGACATGGAAAAGTCACATGGAGGAGTGTCAGGAGTGACATGGAACACATGGTGGAGTGACATTGAAGATCGACATTGAGGATCGAAATGGAGGATCGACATGAAACAATGACATGGAGGAGTGACATGGAAGTCTGACATGGAGGAGTGACTTGGAGGATCGACATGGAGGAGTGACATGGGGGAGCGACATGGTGGAGTGACTTGGAGGAGTGACATGTAGGTTGACATGGAGGAGTGACGTGGAAGACAGGGAGGAATGACATGGAGGAGCGCAATAGAGGATCAACATGGAGCACATGGAGGAGTGAAATGGAGGAGCGACATGGAGGATCGACATTGAGGAGTGACATGGAGGAGCGACATGGAAGAGCGACTAGGGGGAGCTATATGGAGTAGCGACATCATGGAGCGACGTGGAGGACTGACATGGAGGAGTGACATGGAGGAGTGATATGGAAGACAGGGAGGAGTGACATGTAGGGTCGACATGGAGGAGGAATATGGAGGAATGACATTCTGGAGTGACTTGCAGGAGGGACATTCTGGAGTGACATGGAGGTATCGACATTGAGTAGTGACATGGAGGAGTGACAAGAAGGCGCGACACAGAGGAGTGACATGGAGGAGCAACATGGAGGATTGACATAGAGGTGTAACATGAAGGATCTGCATGGAGGAGCTACATGGAGTAGGTACATGGGGGAGTGACATGGAAGTGTGACATGGAGGAGTGACATGGAGGATCGACATGGAGTGACATGGAGAAGCGACATGGTGGAGTGACATGGAGAAGTGACAGATAGGATTAACATGGAGGAGGTACATGGAGGAGTGACGTGGAAGACAGGGAGGAATGAAATGGAGGAGCGCAATAGAGGATCGACATGGAGGAGTGACATGGAGGATCGACATTGAGGAGTGGAATGGAGGAGCGACATGGAAGAGTGACATGGAGGAGCGACATGGAAGAGCGACATGGAGGATCTACATGGAGGAGCAACATGGAAGAGTATCAAGGTTGATCGACATGGAGAAGTGAAATGGAGGAGTGACATGGCAGAGATGGAGGAGTTATATGGAGGAGAGACATGGAAGATCGACATTGAGGATCGACATGTAGGAGTGACATTCTAGAGTTAAATCTGGAGTGACATGGAGGATCGACATGGAGTGACATGGAGAAGCGACATGGTGGAGTGACATGGAGAAGTGACAGATAGGATTGACATGGAGGAGGTACATGGAGGAGTGACGTGGAAGACAGGGAGGAATGAAATGGAGGAGCGCAATAGAGGATCGACATGGAGGAGTGACATGGAGGATCGACATTGAGGAGTGGAATGGAGGAGCGACATGGAAGAGTGACATGGAGGAGCGACATGGAAGAGCGACATGGAGGATCTACATGGAGGAGCAACATGGAAGAGTATCAAGGTTGATCGACATGGAGAAGTGAAATGGAGGAGTGACATGGCAGAGATGGAGGAGTTATATGGAGGAGAGACATGGAAGATCGACATTGAGGAGCGACATGTAGGAGTGACATTCTAGAGTTAAATCTGGAGTGACATGGAGGAGCGACATGGTGGAGTGATATGGTAGACATGGAGGAGTGACATGGAGGATCGACATGGCGCAGTGACATGGAGGAGTGACAAAGAGGAGCGACATGGAGGAGTGATATGGAGGAGGGACATGGAGGAGTGACATTCTGGAGGGGCATTCTGGATTGACATGGAGGAGTGACATGGAGGATGGACATAGAGGATTGACATGGAGGAAGGACATGGAGCAGTGACATTCTGGAGTTAAATTCTGGATTGACATTCTGGATTGACATGGAGGAGCAACATTCCCGAGTGACATGGAGGAGTTTTATGGATGAGCAATTAGGAGCGACATGGAGGAACGAACCGGAGGAGAGACATGGAAGACATGGAGTGACATGGAGGATCGACATTGAGTAGTGACTTGGAGTAGTGACAAGTAGGAGTGACATGAAGGAGTAAGAAGGAGGAGCGGCATGGAGGAGTGACATGGAGGATCGACATTCTGGAGTGACATGGAGAAGCGGCATTCTGGTGTGACATGGAGGAGATACATGGAGGAGTGATATGGAGGAGCAGGGACGACAGACATAGAGGATCGACATTGAAAAGTCACATGGAGGAGCGCAATAGAGTATCGACATGGAGCACACTGAGGAGTGAAATGGAGGGGCGACATGGAGGATAGACATGGAGGAGCGACATGGAAGAGTGACATGGAGGAGCGACATGGAAGAGCGACATGGAGGATCTACATGGAGGATCTACATGGAGGAGCGACATCATGGAGTGACATGGAAGACTGACAACGAGGAGGTACATTCTGGAGGAACATGGTGGAGCGACATTCTGGAGTGACATTCTGGAGTGACATGGAGGAGCGATATGGAAGATCGACATGGAGGAGTAACATGTAGGATCTAAATGGAGGAGTTACATGGAGGAGTGACGTGGAAGACAGGGAGGAATGACATGGAGGAGCGCAAAGAGGATTGACATGGAGCAGTGACATGGAGGAGGGACATGGAGGATTAACAATCTGGAGTTAAATTCATGAGTGACATTCTGGAGTGACATGGAGGAGCGACAGTCTGGAGTGACATGGAGGAATGACATGAAGGAGTCATATGGAGTAGCAAGAAGGAGCGACACTGAGGATAAATATGAATAAGTGAAATGGAGGAGCAACATGGAGTATCGACATGGAGGATCAACATGGAGGAGTGACATTGAGGAGCTACATGGAGGTCTGATAATGAGGAGGTACATTCTGGAGGGACAGGGTGGAGCAACATTCTGGAGTGACATTCTGGAGTGACATTGATGAGAGATATGGAGGGTTGACATAAAGGAGTAACATGAAGGATCTACATGGGGGAATGACATGGAGGTTCGAAATGGAGGATTGACATGTAGCATTGAAATGGAGGAATGACAAGGAGGAGCGACATGGAGGAGTAACAAGGAGGAGCAACATCAAGCAGTGACATGGAGGTGTGTCATATAGGATCGACTTGGAGGAGCGACATGGCGGAATGACATGGAGGAGCGACATGGCGGAGTGACATGGAGGAGTGACATGTAGTATTGACATGGAGGAGTTACATACAGGAGTGACGTGGAAGAAAGGGAGGAGAGATAAGGAGGAGCGACATGGAGGAGCGAAATAGAGGATCGACATGGAGGAGTGACTTGGAGGAGCGACATGGAGGAGCTACATGGAGGTGCGACATCACGGAGCGACATGGAGGTCTGACAACGAGGAGGTACATTCTGGAGGGACAGGGTGGAGCGACAATCTGGAGTGACATGGAGGAGCGACATTCTGGAGTGACATGTAAGATCGACATGGAGTAGCGACATCACGGAGCGACATGGAGGACTGACATGGAGGAGTGACAGGAGGCGTGATATGGATGACATTCTGGAGTGACTTGCAGGAGGGACATTCTGGAGTGACATGGAGGTATCGACATTGAGTAGTGACATGGAGGAGTAACAAGAAGGAGCGACACAGAGGAGTGACATGGAGGAGCAACATGGAGGATTGACATAGAGGTGTAACATGAAGGATCTGCATGGAGGATCGACATGAAGCAGTGACATGGAAGAGTGACATTGAGGATCGAAATGGATTTCTCCTCCAGAAACACTGAGAAGTGGATTCATATGAAAAATGTGAAATTTCTTCACAGAAAAACATTTCTTGCATTGGAAACACACAAAAAAAGGATAAATATGAAAGGGAACACAGTTTTCCAAAATATAATATGATAGTTTTGGACTCCAGGCATCAAACTGTCAGTCTGAGCTGAATTCCATGTAAAAGGAATTCAGCTCAGACTGAATTCCTTTTACATGGAATTCAGTCTGAGCTGAATTCCATGTATTATAGTCCTCTGCAACTCCTCAATGAACTGCTTGTGAATGCTCTCCATCCTCTGTGGGTTCTTCTTGTACAGCGGCCGAAATTTCATCACTAAACTCGCTTAATATGTCTTTCTCACTCACCACTCAGGAACGCATTTCTCCTAATTCTAATGTAAAATTTGAGAAAAAAATGTTTTCTCAAATTTTACATTAGAATTCTCTTCCAAGTATCAAATCTTCATTCTAAGCTCAATTCTATGCAAAACTCTTGTTTTCATCACTAAACTCGCTTAATATGTCTTTCTCATGCAAAACCACTAAGAAACGCATTTCTCCTCTAGAAACACTGAAAAGTGCGTTTATATGAAGAATATGTGATTTATTTACAGAAACACATTTGTTATATTGGAAACACACAAAAAAGAGACAGAATATGAAAAAAACATTGTTTTCTCAAATTTTACATTAGAATTCTCTTCCAAGTATCAAATCTTCATTCTAAGCTCAATTCTATGCAAAACTCTTGTTTTCATCACTAAACTCGCTTAATATGTCTTTCTCATGCAAAACCACTCAGAAACGCATTTCTCCTCAAGAAACACTGAAAATTGCGTTTATATGAAGAATATGTGATTTATTTACAGAAACACATTTGTTATATTGGAAACACACAAAAAAGAGACAGAATATGAAAAAAACATTGTTTTCTCAAATTTTACATTAGAATTCTCTTCCAAGTATCAAATCTTCATTCTAAGCTCAATTCTATGCAAAACTCTTGTTTTCATCACTAAATTCGCTTAATATGTCTTTCTCATGCAAAACCACTCAGAAACGCATTTCTCCTCAAGAAACACTGAAAAGTGCGTTTATATGAAGAATATGTGATTTATTTACAGAAACACATTTGTTATAGTGGAAACATACCAAAAAGAGACAGAATATGAAAAAAACATTGTTTTCTCAAATTTTACATTAGAATTCTCTTCCAAGTATCAAATCTTCATTCTAAGCTCAATTCTATGCAAAACTCTTGTTTTCATCACTAAACTCGCTTAATATGTCTTTCTCATCCAAAACCACTCAGGAACGCATTTCTCCTCAAGAAACACTGAAAAGTGCGTTTATATGAAGAATATGTTATTTATTTACAGAAACACATTTGTTATACTGGAAACACACAAAAAAGACACAGAATATGAAAAAAACATTGTTTTCTCAAATTTTACATTAGAATTCTCTTCCAAGTATCAAATCTTCATTCTAAGCTCAATTCTATGCAAAACTCTTGTTTTCATCACTAAACTCGCTTAATATGTCTTTCTCATGCAAAACCACTCAGAAACGCATTTCTCCTCAAGAAACACTGAAAATTGCGTTTATATGAAGAATATGTGATTTATTTACAGAAACACATTTGTTATAGTGGAAACATACAAAAAAGAGACAGAATATGAAAAAAACATTGATTTCTCAAATTTTATATTAGAATTCTCTTCCAAGTATCAAATCTTCATTCTAAGCTCAATTCTATGCAAAACTCTTGTTTTCATCACTAAACTCGCTTAATATGTCTTTCTCATCCAAAACCACTCAGGAACGCATTTCTCCTCAAGAAACACTGAAACGTGCATTTATATGAAAATGATGTGATTTCTTCAGAAAATAAATGTCTTTTATTGGAAACATACAAAACAGGATGAAAATGAAAGGGAATATATTTTTACAATTTTTTTACATAATAGTTGGCCTTTCTGCATCAAACCTTCACAATGACCTCATTTTCATGTAACACTTTAGTTTTCATCATTGAACTTGCTTAAACTGTTTAAAAAAAAAATCCATTGTATGATATGTCGAAAAATTTCTTGGAAAAAAAGTCAAAGTATATGTATTTCAAAAAATGTCATGAAAAAAAGTTATACTACTACTACTATATATTTTGATTTTTATTGAAAAAAAGTCATACTATATTTTATATCGAAACATTTCATGAAAACCATTCATAGCAAAAATGAATTGTATAACATGTTGAACAAAGTTAAACTATATCTTGTAGAAAAATTTCATGAAAAAAATTAATTGTATAATAAATCGAAAAATGTTTTGAAAAAAAAGTCGAAAAAAATCATTGTATAAAATATCGAAAAAAGATGTCGAAAATTTTCTTGAGGAAAAGTTAAAGTATATAAGTTATAGCATAGCATTTTGAAATTTTTGGGAAAAAAATACAATATTGTATATGTCAGCGACATTGAAGATCGACATGGAGGAGTAACATGTTGGATCCACATGGAGGAATGACATGGAGGATCGACATGGAGGAGTGACATGGAAGAGCGACATGGAAGAGCGACATGGAGGAGCGACATCACGGAGCGACATGGACGTCTGACAACGAGGAGGTACATTCTGGAGGGACAGGGTGGAGCGACATTCTGGAGTGACATGGAGGAGCGACATTCTGGATTGACATGGAAGATCGACATGGAGGATTAACATGTAGGATCTAAATGGAGGAGTGACATGGAGGGTTGACATGGAGGAGCGTTATGGAAGAGCGACATGGAGGAGCTACATGGAGGTGCGACATCACGGAGCGACATGGACGTCTGACAACGAGGAGGTACATTCTGGAGGGACAGGGTGGAGCGACATTCTGGAGTGACATGGATGAATAACATTCTGGAGTGACATGGAAGATAGACATGGAGGATTAACATGTAGGATCTAAATGGAGGTTGACATGGAGGAGCGATATGGAGGATCGACAAGGAGGAGCAATATTGAGGTGCAACATGGAAAAAAAGTACTGACATGAAGTAGTGATATGGAAGACAGGGAGGAGTGACATGGAGGGTCGACATGGAGGAGTGACATGGAGGAGTGACAAGACGGAGCGACACAGAGGAGTGACATAAAGGAGCAACATGGAGGATTGACATAGAGGACATGAAGGATCTGCATGGAGGAGCTACATGGCGGAGGAACATGGGGGAGTGAAATGGAAGACATGGAGGAGTGACAAGGTGGAGAAACATGGAGGATCGAATTGGAGGATGGACATGGAGCAGTGACATAAAGGATTGACATGGAGCAGTGACATGGAGGAGGGACATGGAGGATTAACAATCTGGAGTTAAATTCATGAGTGACATTCTAGAGTGACATGGAGGAGTGACATTCTGGAGTGACATGGAGGAATGACATGAAGGAGTGATATGGAGGAGCAAGGAGGAGCGACACTGATGAATAATTTACATGGAGTGACATGGAAGATATGGAGGAGTGACATGGAGGAGCAACATGGAGTATCGACATGGAGGACAACATGGAGGAGTGACATTGAGGTGCGACATCACGGAGCGACAACGAGGAGGTACATTCTGGAGGGACATATAGGAGTGAAATTCTGGAGGGGCATTCTGGATTGACATGGAGGAGTGACATGGCGGATGGACATAGAGGTTTAACATGGAGGAAGGACATGGAGGAGTGACATTCTGGATTGACATGGAGGAGCAACATTCCCGAGTGACATGGAGGAGTTTTATGGATGAGCAATTAGGAGCGACATGGAGGAACGAACCAGAGGAGAGACATGGAAGACATGGAGTGACATGGAGGATCGACATTGAGTAGTGACTTGGAGTAGTGACAAGGAGGAGTGACATGAAGGAGTTAGAAGGAGGAGCGGCATGGAGGAGTGACATGGAGGATCGACATTCTGGAGTGAAATGGAAAAGCTGCATTCTGGTGTGACATGGAGGAGATACATGGAGGAGTGATATGGAGGAGCAGGGACGAGAGACAGAAGATCGACTTGGAAAAGTCACATGGAGGAGCGCAATAGAGGATCGACATGGAGCACACTGAGGAGTGAAATGGAGGGGCGACATGGAGGATAGACATGGAGGATCGACATTGAGGATCGACATGGAGCAGTGACAAGAAGGAGCAACACAGAGGAGCAACATGGAGGATTGACATGGAGGAGCTACATGGAGGAGGTACATCGGGGAGTGAAATGGAAGACATGGAGGAGTGACATGGAGGATCAACATGGAGCAGTGACATGGAGGAGTGACATGGAGGAGTGACATGGAAGTGTGACATGGAGGAGTGACATGGAGGATCGACATGGAGTGACATGGAAGACATGGAGGAGTGACATGGAGGATCGACATTGAGCAGTGACATGGAGGAGTGACAAAGAGGAGCGACATGGAGGAGTAATATGGAGGAGTGACATTTTGGAGGGACATTCTGGAGTGACATTGATGAGAGATATGGAGGATTGACATGGAGGAACGACATTTTAGAGTGACATGGAGGAGGCACATGGGGGAGTGACTTGGAAGACATCGAGGAGTGACATGGAGGATCGACATGAAGGAGCGACATGAAGGAGGAGCGACATGGAGGAGTGACATGGAAGACAGGTAGGAGTGACATGGAGGAGCGACATTCTGGACTGACATTCTGGAGTGACATTTATGAGCTACATGGAGGAGGTACATAGGGGAGTGATATGGAAGACATGGAGGAGTGAAATGGGGGAGTGAGATGGAAGATGGGGAGGATTGACATGTAGGAGCAAAATAGAGGTGTTAAATTGAGGATGGACATGGAGAAGTGATATGGAGGAGGGACATGGAGGAGTGACATTCTGGAGGGGCATTCTGGATTGACATGGAGGAGTGACATGGAGGATGGACATAGAGGATTGACATGGAGGAAGGACATGGAGGAGTGACATTCTGGAGTTAAATTCTGGATTGACATTCTGGGTTGACATGGAGGAGCAACATTCCCGAGTGACATGGAGGAGATTTATGGATGAGCAATTAGGAGCGACATGGAGGATCGAACCGGAGGAGTGACATGGAAGACATGGAGTGACATGGAGGATCGACATTGAGTAGTGACTTGGAATAGTGACAAGGAGGAGTGACATGAAGGAGTAAGAAGGAGGAGAAACATGGATGAATGACATGGAAGAGCGATATTCTGGAGTCACATGGAGTAGCGACATGGTGGAGTGATATGGAGGATTAAGGAGGAGCCACATGTGTCGACATGGAAGACATGGAGGAGTGACATGGAGGATCGACATGGCGGAGTTACATGCAGGACTGACATGGAAGAAAGGGAGGAGTGACATGGAGTGGCGACATGGAGGTGTGAAATAGAGGATCGACATGGAGGAGTGACAAGGAGGAGTGATATAGAGAATCAACATAGAGGAGTGACATGGAGGAGCGACATTGAGGATCAACAAGGAGGAGCGACATGGAAGAGCGACATGGAAGAGCGACATGGAGTATCGACATGGAGGAGTGACATGGAAGAGCGACATGGAAGAGCGACATGGAGTATCGACATGGAGGAGTGACATGGAAGAGCGACATGGAAGAGCGACATGGAGGAGCTACATGGAGGTGCGACATCACGGAGCAACATGGAGGTCTGACAACGAGGAGGTACATTCTGGAGGGACAGGGTGGAGCGACATTCTGGAGTGACATGGAGGAGCGACATTCTGGAGTGTCATGTAAGATCAACATGGAAGAGCGATATGGAGGATCGACAAGGAGGAACAATATTGAGAAGCAACATGGAGGACTGACATTGAGGAGCAACATGGCAGAGCGACTAGGGGGAGCTACATGGAGTAGCGACATCACGGAGCGACGTGGAGGACTGACATGGAGGAGTGACATGGAAGAGCGATATGGACGATCGACATGGAGGAACAACATTGAGGAGCAACATGGAGGACTGACATTGAGGAGCAACATGGCAGAGCGACTAGGGGGAGCTACATGGAGTAGCGACATCACGGAGCGACGTGGAGGACTGACATGGAGGAGTGACATGGAAGAGCGATATGGACGATCGACATGGAGGAACAACATTGAGGAGCAACATGGAGGACTGACATGGAGGAGCAACATGGCAGAGCGACTAGGGGGAGCTATATGGAGTAGCGACATCACGGAGCGACGTGGAGGACTGACATGAAGGAGTGACATGGAGGAGTGATATGGAAGACAGGGAGGAGTGACATCAAGCAGTGACATGGAGGAGTGACAAAGAGGAGCGACATGGAAGATGGGGAGGATTGACATGTAGGAGCAAAATGGAGGTGTTAAATTGAGGTTGGACATGGAGAAGTGATATGGAGGAGGGACATGGAGGATTGACTTTCTGGAGGGGCATTCTGGATTGACATGAAGGAGTGACATGGAGGATGGACATAGAGGATTGACATGGAGGAAGGACATGGAGCAGTGACATTCTGGAGTTAAATTCTGGGTTGACATTCTGGATTGACATGGAGGAGCAACATTCCCGAGTGACATGGAGGAGTTTTATGGATGAGCATTTAGGAGCGACATGGAGGAACGAACCGGAGGAGAGACATGGAAGACATGGAGTGACATGGAGGATCGACATTGAGTAGTGACTTGGAGTAATGACAAGTAGGAGTGACATGAAGGAGTAAGAAGGAGGAGCGGCATGGAGGAGTGACATGGAGGATCGACATTCTGGAGTGACATGGAGAAGCGGCATTCTGGTGTGACATGGAGGAGATACATGGAGGAGTGATATGGAGGAACAGGGACGACAGACATAGAGGATCGACATGGAAACGTCACATGGAGGAGCGCAATAGAGGATCGACATGGAGCACACTGAGGAGTGACATGGAGGGGCGACATGGAGGATAGACATGGAGGATCGACATTGAGGAGTGGAATGGAGGAGCGACATGGAAGAGCTACATGGAGGATCTATATGGAGGAGCAACATGGAGGATAGACATGGAGGATCGACATGGAGGATCGACATTGAGGAGTGGAATGGAGGAGCGACATGGAAGAGCGACATGGAGGATCTACGTGGAGGAGCAAAATCACGGAGCGACATGGAAGACTGACAACGAGGAGATACAGTCTGGAGGACCATGGTGGAGCGACATTCTGGAGTGACATGGAGGAGCGACATTGAGGATCAACAAGGAGGAGTCGACATGGAGTATTGACAAGGAGGACTTACATGGAAGAGTATCAAGGTTGATCGACATGGAGAAGTGATATGGAGGAGAGACATGGAAGAGCGACATGGAGGATCGACATGTAGGAGTGATATTCTGGAGTTAAATCTGGTTGACATGGAGGAGCGACATTCTGGAGTGACATGGAAGCGACATGGTGGAGTGATATGGAAGATATGGATGATCGACATCGAGCAGTGACATGGAGGGGCGACATGGAGGAGCGACATTGAGGAGTGGAATGGAGGAGCGACATGGAAGAGTGACATGGAGGAGCGACATGGAAGAGCGACATGGAGAACATTGAGGAGTGAAATGGAGGGGCGACATGGAGGATAGACATGGAGCACATTGAGGAGTGAAATGGAGGGGCGACATGGAGGATAGACATGGAGGATCGACATTGAGGAGTGGAATGGAGGAGCGACATGGAAGAGTGACATGGAGGAGCGACATGGAAGAGCGACATGGAGGATCTACATGGAGGAGCAAAATCACGGAGCGACATGGAAGACTGACAACGAGGAGATACAGTCTGGAGGACCATGGTGGAGCGACATTCTGGAGTGACATGGAGGAGCGACATTGAGGATCAACAAGGAGGAGCAACAATGAGGAGCAACATGGAGGACTGACACGAAGGATCAACATGGAGGAGTCGACATGGAGTATTGACAAGGAGGACTTACATGGAAGAGTATCAAGGTTGATCGACATGGAGAAGAAGTGAGTGGATGGATATGGTTGACATAAAGGAGTAACATGAAGGATCTACATGGGGGAATGACATGGAGGATCGAAATGGAGGATTGACATGTAGCATTGATATGGAGGAATGACAAGGAGGAGCGACATGAAGGAGGAGCAACATCGAGCAGTGACATGGATGTGTGTCATATAGGATCGACTTGGAGGAGCGACATGGCGGAGTGACATGGAGGAGCGACATGGCGGAGTGACATGGAGGAGCGACATGGCGGAGTGACATGGAGGAGTGACATAGAGGAGTGACGTGGAAGAAAGGGAGGAGAGACAAGGAGGAGCGACATGGAGGAATGAAATAGAGGATCGACATGGAGGAGTGACTTGGAGGAGCGACATGGAAGATCGACATGGAGGAGCTACATGGAGGTGCGACATCACGGAGCGACATGGAGGTCTGACAACGAGGAGGTACATTCTGGAGGGACAGGGTGGAGCGACATTCTGGAGTGACATGGAGGAGCGACATTCTGGAGTGACATGTAAGATCGACATGGAGGAGTAACATGGAGGATCGACATGGAAGAGCGATATGGACGATCGACATGGAGGAACAACATTGAGGAGCAACATGGAGGACTGACATGGAGGAGTAACATAGCAGAGCGACTAGGGGGAGCTACATGGAGTAGCGACATCACGGAGCGACATGGAGGACTGACATGGAGGAGTGACATGGAAGAGCGATATGGACGATTGACATGGAGGAAAAACATTGAGGAGCAACATGGAGGACTGACATGGAGGAGTAACATGGCAGAGCGACTAGGGGGAGCTACATGGAGTAGCGACATCACGGAGCAACATGGAGGACTGACATGGAGGAGTGACATGGAGGCGTGATATGGAAGACAGGGAGGGGTGACATGTAGGGTCGACATGGAGGAGGAATATGGGAATGACATTCTGAAGTGACTTGGATGTATCGACATTGAGAAGTGAACATTAAGGAGTAACAAGAAGGAGCGACACAGAGGAGTGACATGGAGGAGCAACATGGAGGATTGACATAGAGGAGTGACATGGAGGAGTGACATGGAAGTGTGACATGGAGGAGTGACATGGAGGATCGACATGGAGTGACATTCTGGAGTGACATTGAGGAGCTACATGGAGGAGGTACATAGGGGAGTGACATGGAGGAACAACATGGAGGAGTGACATGGAGGAGTGACATGGAAGACAGGTAGGAGTGACATGGAGGAGTGACGTGGAAGACAGGGAGGAATGACATGGAGGAGCGCAATAGAGGATCGACATGGAGCACATTGAGGAGTGAAATGGAGGAGCGACATGGAGGATAGACATGGAGGAGTGACATGGAGGATCGACATGGAGGAGTGACATGAAGGCTCTGCATGGAGGAGCTACATGGCGGAGTGACATGGAAGACATGGAGTAGTGAAATGGTGGAGAAA
The DNA here is from genome assembly GCA_014673565.1 of Sebastes schlegelii. NCBI lineage: Eukaryota > Metazoa > Chordata > Actinopteri > Perciformes > Sebastidae > Sebastes > Sebastes schlegelii. The sequence continues at coordinate 7,298,462 of CM025836.1, read as the reverse complement.
CATGGAGGATCGAATTGGAGGATCAACATGAAGGAGTGACATGGAGGAGGGACATGGAAGAGCTACATTCTGGAGTTACATTCTTGAGAGACATTCTGGAGTGACATGGAGGAGCGACATGTAAGATAGACATGGAGGAGTAACATGGAGGATTGACATGGAAGAGCGATATGGAGGATCGACAAGGAGGAACAACATTGAGGAAATACATGGAGGATTGACATGGAGGAGTAACATGGCAGAGCGACTAGGGGGAGCTACATGGAGTAGCGACATCACGGAGCGACATGGAGGACTGACATGGAGGAGTGACATGGAGGCGTGATATGGAAGACAGGGAGGAGTGACATGTAGGGTCGACATGGAGGAGTGACATGGAGGAGCAATATGGAGGATTGACATAGAGGTGTAACATGAAGGATCTGCATGGAGGAGCTACATGGAGGAGGTACATGGGGGAGTGAAATGGATTTCTCCTCCAGAAACACTGAGAAGTGGATTCATATGAAAAATGTGAAATTTCTTCACAGAAAAACATTTCTTGCATTGGAAACACACAAAAAAAGGATAAATATGAAAGGGAACACAGTTTTCCCAAATATAATATTTACGACTCCAGGTATCAAACTGTCAGTCTGAGCTGAATTCCATGTTAAACGCTAGTTTTCATCAATAAACTCGCTTAATATGTCTTTCTCACCCAAAACCACTCAGGAACGCATTTCTCCTCCAGAAACACTGAAACGTGCATTTATATGAAGAATATGTGATTTATTTACAGAAACACATCTGTTATACTGGAAACAAAAAAAAAAGAGACAGAATATGAAAAAAACATTGTTTTCTCAAATTTTACATTAGAATTCTCTTCCAAGTATCAAATCTTCATTCTAAGCTCAATTCTATGTAAAACTCTTGTTTTCATCACTAAACTCGCTTAATATGTCTTTCTCATGCAAAACCACTCAGAAACGCATTTCTCCTCAAGAAACACTGAAAAGTGCGTTTATATGAAGAATATGTGATTTATTTACAGAAACACATTTGTTATACTGGAAACATACAAAAAAGAGACAGAATATGAAAAAAACATTGTTTTCTCAAATTTTACATTAGAATTCTCTTCCAAGTATCAAATCTTCATTCTAAGCTCAATTCTATGCAAAACTCTTGTTTTCATCACTAAACTCGCTTAATATGTCTTTCTCATCCAAAACCACTCAGAAACGCATTTCTCCTCAAGAAACACTGAAAAGTGCGTTTATATGAAGAATATATGATTTATTTACAGAAACACATTTGTTATACTGGAAACATACATAAAAGAGACAGAATATGAAAAAAACATTGTTTTCTCAAATTTTACATTAGAATTCTCTTCCAAGTATCAAATCTTCATTCTGAGCTCAATTCTATGCAAAACTCTTGTTTTCATCACTAAACTCGGTTAATATGTCTTTCTCATGCAAAACCACTCAGGAACGCATTTCTCCTCAAGAAACACTGAAACGTGCATTTACATGAAAATTATGTGATTTCTTCAGAAAATAAATCTCTTTTATTGGAAACATACAAAACAGGATGAAAATGAAAGGGAATATATTTTTACAATTTTTTTACATAATAGTTGGCCTTTCTGCATCAAACCTTCACACTGACCTCAGTTCCATGTAAAACTTTAGTTTTCATCATTAAACTTGCTTAAACTGTTTTTTAAAAAAATCCATTGTATTATATGTCGAAAAATTTCTTGGAAAAAATGTCAAAGTATAGTATTTCAAAAAATGTCATGAATAAAAAGTTATACTACTACTATATTTTGATTTTTTTTTAAAAAAGTCATACTATATTGTATATCGAAAGATTTCATGAAAATAATTCATAGCAAAAATGAATTGTATAACATGTCGAACAAAGTTAAACTATATCTTGTCGAAAAGTTTCATGAAAAAAATTAATTGTATAATAAATCGAAAAATGTCTTGAAAAAAAAGTCGAAAAAATCATTGTATAAAATATCGAAAAAAATCATGAAAAAAAAGTAGCGTATAAGATGTCCAAAATTTTCTTGAAGAAAAGTCAAAGTATAGTTTGAAAAAAAAATGTTTCAAAAAATGTCATGAAAAACAAGTTATAGTATAGCATTTTGAAATTTTTTGGCGATATTGAAGATCGACATGAAGGAGTCCACATGGAGGAATGACATGGAGGATCGACATGGAGGAGTGACATGGAAGAGCGACATGGAAGAGCGACATGGAGGATTAACATGTAGGATCTAAATGGAGGAGTGACATGGAGGGTTGACATGGAGGAGCGATATGGAGGATCGACAAGGAGGAAAAATATTGAGGTGCAACATGGAGGACTGACATGAAGTAGTGATATGGAAGACAGGGAGGAGTGACATGGAGGGTTGACATGGAGGAGTGACATGGAGGAGTGACATTCAGGAGGAACATTCTGGAGTGACATGGAGGTATCGCATTGAGTAGTGACATGGAGGAGTGACAAGAAGGAGCGACACAGAGGAGTGATATGAAGGAGCAACATGGAGGATTGACATAGAGGTGTAACATGAAGGATCTGCATGGAGGAGCTACATGGAGGAGGTACATGGAGGAGTGAAATGGAAGACATAGAGGAGTGACAAGGTGGAGAAACATGGAGGATCGAATTGGAGGATCGACAAGGAGCAGTGATATAAAGGATTGACATGGAAGCGTGACATGGAAGAGTGACATGGAGGATCGACATGGAGCAGTGACGTGGAAGACAGGGAGGAATGACATGGAGGAGTGCAAAAGAGGATCGACATGGAGCAGTGACATGGAGGAGTGACAGATAGGATCGACATGGAGGAGGTACATGGAGGAGCGACATGGAGGAGTGACATGGAGGAGTGACTTGGAAGACAGGGAGGAATGACATGGAGGATTGCAAAAGAGGATCGACATGGAGCAGTGACATGGAGGAGGGACATGGAGGATTAACAATCTGGAGTTAAATTCATGAGTGACATTCTAGAGTGACATGGAGGAATGACATGAAGGAGTGATATGGAGGAGCAAGGAGGAGCGACACTGAGGATCGATATGAATAAATTACATGGAGGAGCGACACATTGGAGTGACATGGAAGATATGGAGGAGTGACATTGAGGTGCGACATCACGGAGCGACATGGAGGTCTGACAACGAGGGAGGTACATTCTGGAGGGACATGGAGGAGTGACATTCTGGAGGGGCATTCTGGATTGACATGGAGGAGTGACATGGAGGTGTGAAATAGAGGGTTGACATGGAGGAAGGACATGGAGGAGTGACATTCTGTATTGACATTCTGGATATACATGGAGGAGCAACATTTCCAAATGAAATGGAGTTTTATGGATGAGCAATTAGGAGCGACATGGAGGATCGAACCGGAGGAGTGACATGGAAGACATGGAGTGACATGGAGGATCGACATTGAGTAGTGACTTGGAGTAGTGACAAGGAGGAGTGACATGAAGGAGTAAGAAGGAGGAGCGACATGGATGAGTGACATGGAAGAGCGACATGGAAGAGCGACATGGAGGAGCTACATGGAGGTGCGACATCACGTAGCGACATGGAGGTCTGACAACGAGGAGGTACATTCTGGAGGGACAGGGTGGAGCGACATTCTGGAGTGACATGGAGGAGCGACATTCTAGAGTGACATGTAAGATCGACATGGATTAGCGATATGGAGGATCGACGAGGAGGAACAATATTCAGAAGCAACATGGAGGACTGACATGGAGGAGCAACATGGCAGAGCGACTAGGGGGAGCAATATGGAGTAGCGACATGGAGGACTGACATGGAGGAGTGACATGGAGGAGTGATATGGAAGACAGGGAGGAGTGACATGTAGGGTCGACATGGAGGAGGAATATGGAGGAATGACATTCTGGAGTGACATGGAGGTATCGACATTGAGTAGTGACATGGAGGAGTGACAAGAAGGAGCGACACAGAGGAGTGACATGGAGGAGCAACATGGAGGATTGACATAGAGGTGTAACATGAAGGATCTGCATGGAGGAGCTACATGGAGTAGGTACATGGGGGAGTGAAATGGAAGACATGGAGGATCAACATGGAGCAGTGACATGGAGGAGTGACATGGAAGTGTGACATGGAGGAGTGACAGATAGGATTGACATGGAGGAGGTACATGGAGGAGTGACGTGGAAGACAGGGAGGAATGACATGGAGGAGCACAATAGAGGATCGACATGGAGGAGTGACATTGAGGAGTGGGATGGAGGAGCGACATGGAAGAGCGACATGGAGGATCTACATGGAGGAGCAACATGGAAGAGTATCAAGGTTGATCGACATGGAGAAGTGAAATGGAGGAGTGAAATGGAGGAGAGACATGGAAGATCGACATGGAGGATCGACATGTAGGAGTCACATTCTAGAGTTATATCTGGTTGACATGGAGGAGCGACATTGAGTAGTGACTTGGAGTAGTGACAAGGAGGAGTGACATGGAAGATCTGGAGTCACATGGAGTAGCGAAATGGTGGAGTGATATGGAGGATTAAGGAGGAGCCACATGTGTCGACATGGAAGACATGGAGGAGTGACATGGAGGAGTGACATGGAGGATCGACATGGAGGATCGACATGGCGGAGTTACATGCAGGACTGACATGGAAGAAAGGGAGGAGTGACATGGAGTGGCGACATGGAGGTGTGAAATAGCGGATCGACATGGAGGAGGTATATGGAGGAGTTACATTCTGGAGTTACTTTCTGGAGGGACATTCTGGAGTGACATGGAGGTATCGACATAGAGGAGTGACATGGAGGAGCGACATTGAGGATCAACAATGGAGGAGCGACATGGAAGAGCGACATGGAATATCGACATGGAGGAGTGACATGGAGGAGCGACATTGAGGATCAACAATGGAGGAGCGACATGGAAGTGCGACATGGAGGAGTGACATGGAAGAGCGACATGGAAGAGCGACATGGAGGAGCTACATGGAGGTGCGACATCACGTAGCGACATGGAGGTCTGACAACGAGGAGGTACATTCTGGAGGGACAGGGTGGAGCGATATTCTGGAGTGACATGGAGGAGCGACATTCTGGAGTGACATGTAAGATCGACATGGAAGAGCGATATGGAGGATCGACAAGGAGGAACAATATTCAGAAGCAACATGGAGGACTGACATGGAGCAGCAACATGGCAGAGCGACTAGGGGGAGCTACATGGAGTAGCGACATCACCGAGCGACGTGGAGGACTGACATGGAGGAGTGACATGGAGGAGTGATATGGAAGACAGGGAGGAGTGACATGTCGGGTCGACATGGAGGAGGAATATGGAGGAATGACATTCTGGAGTGACTTGCAGGAGGGACATTCTGGAGTGACATGGAGGTATCGACATTGAGTAGTGACATGGAGGAGTGACAAGAAGGAGCGACACAGAGGAGTGACATGGAGGAGCAACATGGAGGATTGACATAGAGGTGTAACATGAAGGATCTGCATGGAGGAGCTACATGGAGTAGGTACATGGGGGAGTGAAATGGAAGACATGGAGGAGTGACATGGAGGATCAACATGGAGCAGTGACATGGAGGAGTGACATGGAAGTGTGACATGGAGGAGTGACAGATAGGATTGACATGGAGGAGGTACATGGAGGAGTGACGTGGAAGACAGGGAGGAATGACATGGAGGAGGAGCGCAATAGAGGATCGACATGGAGGAGTGACATTGAGGAGTGGGATGGAGGAGCGACATGGAAGAGTGACATGGAGGAGCGACATGGAAGAGCGACATGGAGGATCTACATGGAGGAGCAAAATGGAAGAGTATCAAGGTTGATCGACATGGAGAAGTGAAATGGAGGAGTGAAATGGAGGAGAGACATGGAAGATCGACATGGAGGATTGACATGTAGGAGTGACATGCTAGAGTTATATCTGGTTGACATGGAGGAGCAACATTCTGGAGTGACATGGAGGAGCGACATGGTGGAGTGATATGGAAGACATGGAGGAGTGACATGGAGGATCGATATGGAGCAGTGACATGGAGGAGTGACAAAGAGGAGCGACATGGAGGAGTGATATGGAGGAGGGACATGGAAGATGGGGAGGATTGACATGTAGGAGCAAAATGGAGGTGTTAAATTGAGGATGGACATGGAGAAGTGATATGGAGGAGTGACATGGAGAAGCGGCATTCTGGTGTGACATGGAGGAGATACATGGAGGAGCAGGGACGAGAGACATAGACGATCGACATGGAAAAGTCACATGGAGGAGCGCAATAGAGGATCGACATGGAGCACACTGAGGAGTGAAATGGAGGGGCGACATGGAGGATAGACATGGAGGATCGACATTGAGGAGTGGAATGGAGGAGCGACATGGAAGAGTGATATGGAGGAGAGACATTCTGGAGTGACATGGAGGAGCGACATGGTGAAGTGATATAGAAGACATGGAGGAGTGACATGGAGGATCGACATTGAGCAGTGAAATGGAGGAGTGACAAAGAGGAGCGACATGGTGGAGTGATATGGAGGAGTGACATTTTGGAGGGACATTCTGGAGGGACATTCTGGAGTGACATTGATGAGAGCTATGGAGAATTGACATAGAGGAGTAACATGAAGGATCTACATGGAGGAGCCATGGAAAACATGGAGCAGTGAAATGGAGGAGCAACATCGAGGATCGACATGGAGGATCGACATGAAGCAGTGACATGGAAGAGTGACATTGAGGATCGACATGGAGGAGTCCACATGGAGGAACGACATGGAGGAGTGACATGGAGGAGTGACATTGAAGACAGGTAGGAGTGACATGGAGGAGCGACATCCTGGACTGACATTCTGGAGTGACATTGATGAGCTACATAGAGGAGGTACATAGGGGAGTGACATGGAAGACATGGAGGAGTGAAATGGGGGAGTGACATGGAAGATGGGGAGGGTTGACATGTAGGAGCAAAATGGAGGTGTTAAATTGAGAATGGACATGGAGAAGTGATATGGAGGAGGGACATGGAGGAGTGACATTCTGGAGGGGCATTCTGGATTGACATGGAGGAGTGACATAGAGGATGGACATAGAGGTTTGACATGGAGGAAGGACATGGCGCAGTGACATTCTGGAGTTAAATTCTGGATTGACATTCTGGATTGACATGGAGGAGCAACATTCCCGAGTGACATGGAGGAGTTTTATGGATGAGCAATTAGGAGCGACATGGAGGAACGTACCGGAGGAGAGACATTGAGTAGTGACTTGGAGTAGTGACAAGGAGGAGTGACATGAAGGAGTAAGAAGGAGGAGCGACATGGAGGAGTGACATGGAGGATCAACATTGTGGAGTGACATGGAGAAGCGGCATTCTGGTGTGACATGGAGGAGATACATGGAGGAGTCACATGGAGGAGTGTCAGGAGTGACATGGAACACATGGTGGAGTGACATTGAAGATCGACATTGAGAATCGAAATGGAGGATCGACATGAAACAGTGACATGGAGGAGTGACATGGAAGTGTGACATGGAGGATTGACTTGGAGGATCGACATGGAGGAGTGACATGGGGGAGCGACATTGTGGAGTGACTTGGAGGAGTGTCATGTAGGTTGACATGGAGGAGTGACGTGGAAGACAGGGAAGAATGACATGGAGGAGCGCAATAGAGGATCAACATGGAGCACATGGAGGAGTGAAATGGAGGAGCGACATGGAGGATCTACATGGATGAGCGACATCACGGAGCGACATGGAAGACTGACAACGAGGAGGTAAATTCTGGAGGAACATGGTGGAGCGACATTCTGGAGTGACATTCTGGAGTGACATGGAGGAGCGATATGGAAGATCGACATGGAGGAGTAATATGTAGGATCTAAATGGAGGAGTTACATGGAGGAGTGACTAGGAAGACAGGGAGGAATGACATGGAGGAGCGCAAAAGAGGATTGACATGGAGCAGTGACATGGAGGAGGGACATGGTGGATTAACAATCTGTAGTTAAATTCATGAGTGACATTCTGGAGTGACATGGAGGAGCGACAGTCTGGAGTGACATGAAGGAATGACATGAAGGAGTCATATGGAGGATCGATATGAATAAGTGACATGGAGGAGCAACATGGAGTATCGACATGGAGGATCAACATGGAGGAGTGTTAACGAGGAGGTACATTCTGGAGGGACAGGGTGGAGCAACATTCTGGAGTGACATTCTGGAGTGACATCCTGGAGTGACATTGATGAGAGATATGGAGGGTTGACATAAAGGAGTAACATGAAGGATCTACATGGGGGAATGACATGGAGGATCGAAATGGAGGATTGACGTGTAGCATTGAAATGGAGGAATGACAAGGAGGAGCGACATGGCGGAGTAACAAGGAGGAGCGACATGGCGGAGTGACATGGAGGAGTGACATGTAGTATTGACATGGAGGAGTTACATAGAGGAGTGACGTGGAAGAGAGGGAGGAGAGACAAGGTGGAGCGACATGGAGGAGCGAAATAGAGGGTCGACATGGAGGAGTGACTTGGAGGAGCGACATGGAAGAGCGACATGGAGGAGCTACATGGAGGTGTGACATCACGGAGCGACATGGAGGTCTGACAACGAGGAGGTACATTCTGGAGGGACAGGGTGGAGCGACATTCTGGAGTGACATGGAGGAGCGACATTCTGGAGTGACATGTAAGATCGACATGGAAGAGCGATATGGACGATCGACATGGAGGAACAACATTGAGGAGCAACATGGAGGACTGACATGGAGGAGTAACATGGCAGAGCGACTAGGGGGAGCTACATGGAGTAGCGACATCACGGAGCGACATGGAGGACTGACATGGAGGAGTGACATGGAGGCGTGATATGGAAGACAGGGAGGAGTGACATGTAGGGTCGACATGGAGGAGGAATATGGAGGAATGACATTCTGGAGTGACTTGCAGGAGGGACATTCTGGAGTGACATGGAGGTATCGACATGGAGGATTGACATAGAGGTGTAACATGAAGGATCTGCATGGAGGAGCTACATGGAGGATCAACATGGAGCAGTGACATGGAGGAGTGACATGGAAGTGTGACATGGAGGAGTGACATGGAGGATCGACATGGAGTGACATGGAGAAGCGACATGGGGGAGTGAAATGGAAGACATGGAGGAGTGACATGGAGGATCAACATGGAGCAGTGACATGGAGGAGTGATATGGAAGTGTGACATGGAGGAGTGACATGGAGGATCGACATGGAGAAGCGACATGGTGGAGTGACATGGAGGATAGACATGGAGGAGTGACATGGAGGATCGACATTGAGGAGTGGAATGGAGGAGCGACATGTAGGAGTGACATGGAGGAACAACATGGAGGAGTGACATGGAGGAGTGACATGGAAGACAGGTAGGAGTGACATGGAGGAGTGACGTGGAAGACAGGGAGGAATGACATGGAGGAGCGCAATAGAGGATCGACACGGAGCACATTGAGGAGTGAAATGGAGGAGCGACATGGAGGAGTGACATGGAGGAACAACATGGAGGAGTGACATGGAGGAGTGACATGGAAGACAGGTAGGAGTGACATGGAGGAGCGACATTCTGGACTGACATTCTGGAGTGACATTGATGAGCTACATGGAGGAGGTACATAGGGGAGTGACATGGAAGACATGGAGGAGTGATATGGGGGAGTGACATGGAAGATGGGGAGGATTGACATGTAGGAGCAAAATGGAGGTGTTAAATTGAGGATGGACATGGAGAAGTGATATGGAGGAGGGACATGGAAGTGTGACATGGAGGAGTGACATGGAAGATCGACATGGAGGAGTGACATAAAGGCTCTGCATGGAGGAGCTACATGGCGGAGTGACATGGAAGACATGGAGTAGTGAAATGGTGGAGAAACATGGAGGATCGAATTGGAGGATCAACATGAAGGAGTGACATGGAGGAGGGACATGGAGGAGGGACATGGAAGAGCGACATTCTGGAGTGACATTCTTGAGAGACATTCTGGAGTGACATGGAGGAGCGACATGGAGGAGGGACATGGAGGAGCGACATTCTGGAGTGACATGGAGGAGCGACATTCTGGAGTGACATGTAAGATAGACATGGAGGAGTAACATGGAGGATTGACATGGAAGAGCGATATGGAGGATCGACAAGGAGGAACAACATTGAGGAAATACATGGAGGACTGACATGGAGGAGTAACATGGCAGAGCGACTAGGGGGAGCTACATGGAGTAGCGACATCACGCAGCGACATGGAGGACTGACATGGAGGAGTGACATGGAGGCGTGATATGGAAGACAGGGAGGAGTGACATGTAGGGTCGACATGGAGGAGTGACATGAAAGGAGCAATATGGAGGATTGACACAGAGGTGTAACATGAAGGATATGCATGGAGGAGCTACATGGAGGAGGTACATGGGGGAGTGAAATGGATTTCTCCTCCAGAAACACTGAGAAGTGGATTCATATGAAAAATGTGAAATTTCTTCACAGAAAAACATTTCTTGCATTGGAAACACACAAAAAAAGGATAAATATGAAAGGGAACACAGTTTTCCCAAATATAATATGATAGTTTACGACTCCAGGTATCAAACTGTCAGTCTGAGCTGAATTCCATGTTAAACGCTAGTTTTCATCAATAAACTCGCTTAATATGTCTTTCTCACCCAAAACCACTCAGGAACGCATTTCTCCTCCAGAAACACTGAAACGTGCATTTATATGAAGAATATGTGATTTATTTACAGAAACACATCTGTTATACTGGAAACATACAAAAAAGAGACAGAATATGAAAAAAACATTGTTTTCTCAAATTTTACATTAGAATTCTCTTCCAAGTATCAAATCTTCATTCTAAGCTCAATTCTATGCAAAACTCTTGTTTTCATCACTAAACTCGCTTAATATGTCTTTCTCATCCAAAACCACTCAGAAACGCATTTCTCCTCAAGAAACACTGAAAAGTGCGTTTATATGAAGAATATGTGATTTATTTACAGAAACACATTTGTTATACTGGAAATATACAAAAAAGAGACAGAATATGAAAAAAACATTGTTTTCTCAAATTTTACATTAGAATTCTCTTCCAAGTATCAAATCTTCATTCTGAGCTCAATTCTATGCAAAACTCTTGTTTTCATCACTAAACTCGCTTAATATGTCTTTCTCATGCAAAACCACTCAGAAAAACATTTCTCCTCAAGAAACACTGAAAAGTGCCTTTATTTGAAGAATATGTGATTTATTTACAGAAACACATTTGTTATACTGGAAACATACAAAAAAGAGACAGAATATGAAAAAAACATTGTTTTCTCAAATTTTACATTAGAATTCTCTTCCAAGTATCAAATCTTCATTCTGAGCTCAATTCTATGCAACACTCTTGTTTTCATCACTAAACTCGGTTAATATGTCTTTCTCATGCAAAACCACTCAGAAAAACATTTCTCCTCAAGAAACACTGAAAAGTGCGTTTATTTGAAGAATATGTGATTTATTTACAGAAACACATTTGTTATACTGGAAACATACAAAAAAGAGACAGAATATGAAAAAAACATTGTTTTCTCAAATTTTACATTAGAATTCTCTTCCAAGTATCAAATCTTCATTCTGAGCTCAGTTCTATGTAAAACTCTTGTTTTCATCACTAAACTCGGTTAATATGTCTTTCTCATCCAAAACCACTCAGAAACGCATTTCTCCTCAAGAAACACTGAAAAGTGCGTTTATATGAAGAATATGTGATTTATTTACAGAAACACATTTGTTATACTGGAAACATACAAAAAAGAGACAGAATATGAAAAAAACATTGTTTTCTCAAATTTTACATTAGAATTCTCTTCCAAGTATCAAATCTTCATTCTGAGCTCAATTCTATGCAAAACTCTTGTTTTCATCACTAAACTCGGTTAATATGTCTTTCTCATGCAAAACCACTCAGGAACGCATTTCTCCTCAAGAAACACTGAAACGTGCATTTACATGAAAATGATGTGATTTCTTCAGAAAATAAATCTCTTTTATTGGAAACATACAAAACAGGATGAAAATGAAAGGGAATATATTTTTACAATTTTTTTACATAATAGTTGGCCTTTCTGCATCAAACCTTCACACTGACCTCAGTTCCATGTAAAACTTTAGTTTTCATCATTAAACTTATGATATGTCGAAAACTTTCTTGGAAAAAAAGTCAAAGTATAGTATTTCAATAAATGTCATAAAAAAAGTTATACTACTATTATATATTTTGATTTTTATTGAAAAAAAGTCATACTATATTGTATATCGAAAAAATGAATTGTATAACATGTCGAACAAAGTTAAACTATATATTGTCGAAAAATTTCATGAAAAAAAATGAATTGTATAATAAATCGAAAAATGTCTTGGAAAAAAAAAAGTCGAAAAAAATCATGAAAAAAAGTACCGTATAAGATGTCGAAAATTTTCTTGAAGAAAAGTCAAAGTATAGTTTGAAAAAAAAATATTTCAAAAAATGTCATGAAAAAAAAGTTATAGCATAGCATTTTGAAATTTTTGGGAAAAAAATACAATATTGTATATGTCAGCGACATTGAAGATCGACATGGAGGAGTAACATGTTGGATCCACATGGAGGAATGACATGGAGGATCGACATGGAGGAGTGACATGGAAGAGCGACATGGAAGAGTGACATGGAGGAGCTACATGGAGGTGCGACATCACGGAGACATGGACGTCTGACAACGAGGAGGTACATTCTGGAGGGACAGGGTGGAGCGACATTCTGGAGTTACATGGAGGAGCGACATGCTGGATTGACATGGAAGATTGACATGGAGGATTAACATGTAGGATCTAAATGGAGGAGTGACATGGAGGGTTGACATGGAGGAGCGATATGGAGGATCGACAAGGAGGAGCAATATTGAGGTGCAACATGGAAAAAAAGTACTGACATGTAGTGATATGGAAGACAGGGAGGAGTGACATGGAGGGTCGACATGGAGGAGTGACATGGAGGAGGAATATGGAGGAGTGACATTCTGGAGTGACATTCATGAGGACCATTCTGGAGTGACATGGAGGTATCGACATGGAGGAGTGACAAGAAGGAGCGACACAGAGGAGTGACATGAAGGAGCAACATGGAGGATTGACATAGTGGTGTAACATGAAGGATTTGCATGGAGGAGCTACATGGAGGAGGTACATGGGGGAGTGAAATGGAAGACATGGAGGAGTGACAAGGTGGAGAAACATGGAGGATCGACATGGAGCAGTGACATAAAGGATTGACATGGAAGTGTGACATTGAAGAGTGACATGGAGGATCGACATGGAGGAGTGACGTGGAAGACAGGGAGGAATGACATGGAGGAGTGAAAAAGAGGATCGACATGGAGCAGGGACATGGAGGATTAACAATCTGGAGTTAAATTCATGAGTGACATGGAGGAGCGACATTCTGGAGTGACATGGAGGAATGACATGAAGGAGTGATATGGAGGAGCAAGGAGGAGCGACACTGAGGATCGATATGAATAAGTTACATGGAGGAGCGACACATTGGAGTGACATGGAAGATATGGAGGAGTGACATGGAGGAGCAACATGGAGTATCGACATGGAGGATCAACATGGAGGAGTGACATTGAGGTGCGACATCACGGAGCGACATGGAGGTCTGACAACGAGGAGCAACATTCTGGAGGGACATGGAGGAGAGTGACATTCTGGAGGGGCATTCTGGATTGACATGAAGGAGCAACATTTCCAAATGACATGGAGGAGTTTTATGGATGAGCAATTAGGAGCGACATGAAGGATCGAACGGGAGGAGTGACATGGAAGACATGGAGTGACATGGAGGATCGACATTGAGTAGTGACTTGGAGTAGTGACAAGGAGGAGCGACATGGATGAGTGACATGGAAGAGCGATATTCTGGAGTCACATGGAGTAGCGACATGGTGGAGTGATATGGAGGATTAGGGAGGAGCCACATGTGTCGACATGGAAGACATGGAGGAGTGACATGGAGGATCGACATGGAGCAGTGACATGGAGGAGTGACACGGAGAAGCGACATGGAGGATCGACATGGCGGAGTTACATGCAGGACTGACATGGAAGAAAGGGAAGAGTGACATGGAGTGGCGACATGGAGGTGTGAAATAGAGGATCGACATGGAGGAGGTATATGGAGGAGTGACATTCTGGAGTGACTTTCTGGAGGGACATTCTGGACTGACATGGAGGTATCGAAATGGAGGAGTGACAAGGAGGAGTGATATAGAGGATCAACATAGAGGAGTGACATGGAGGAGCGACATTGAGGATCAACAAGGAGGAGCGACATGGAAGAGCGACATGGAAGAGCGACATGGAGTATCGACATGGAGGAGTGACATGGAAGAGCGACATGGAAGAGCGACATGGAGTATCGACAAGGAGGAGTGACATGGAAGAGCGACATGGAAGAGCGACATGGAGGAGCTACATGGAGGAACAATATTGAGAAGCAACATGGAGGACTGACATGGAGGAGCAACATGGCAGAGCGACTAGGGGGAGCTACATGAGTAGCGACATCACGGAGCGACGTGGAGGAGTGATATGGAAGACAGGGAGGAGTGACATGTAGGGTCGACATGGAGGAGGAATATGGAGGAATGACATTCTGGAGTAACTTGCAGGAGGGACATTCTGGAGTGACATGGAGGTATCGACATTGAGTAGTGACATGGAGGAGTGACAAAAAGGAGCGACACAGAGGAGTGACATGGAGGAGCAACATGGAGGATAGACATGGAGGATCGACATTGAGGAGTGGAATGGAGGAGCGACATGGAAGAGTGACATGGAGGAGCGACATGGAAGAGCGACATGGAGGATCTACATGGAGGAGCAAAATCACGGAGCGACATGGAAGACTGACAACGAGGAGATACAGTCTGGAGGACCATGGTGGAGCGACATTCTGGAGTGACATGGAGGAGCGACATTGAGGATCAACAAGGAGGAGCAACAATGAGGAGCAACATGGAGGACTGACATGGAGGATCAACATGGAGGAGTCGACATGGAGTATTGACAAGGAGGACTTACATGGAAGAGTATCAAGGTTGATCGACATGGAGAAGTGAAATGGAGGAGTGACATGGTAGAGATGGAGGAGTGATATGGAGGAGAGACATGGAAGAGCGACATGGAGGATCGACATGTAGGAGTGACATTCTGGAGTTAAATCTGGTTGACATGGAGGAGCGACATTCTGGAGTGACATGGAGGAGCGACATGGTGGAGTGATATGGAAGACATGGAGGAGTGACATGGAGGATCGACATTGAGCAGTGACATGGAGGAGTGACAAAGAGGAGTGACATGGAAGATGGGGAGGCTTGACATGTAGGAGCAAAATGGAGGTGTTAAATTGAGGAGGGACATGGAGGAGTGACTTTCTGGAGGGGCATTCTGGATTGACATGGAGGAGTGACATGGAGGATGGACATAGAGGATTTACATGAGGAAGGACAAGGAGGAGTGACATTCTGGAGTTAAATTCTGGATTGACATTCTGGATTGACATGGGGGAGCAACATTCCCGAGTGACATGGAGGAGTTTTATGGATGAGCAATTTGGAGCGACATGGAGGATCAACATTGAGTAGTGACTTGGAGTAGTGACATGAAGGAGTAAGGCGGAGGAGCGACATGGAGGAGTGACATGGAGGATCGACATTCTGGAGTGACATGGAGAAGCGGCATTCTGGTGTGACATGGAGGAGATACATGGAGGAGTGATATGGAGGAGCAGGGACGAAAGAGACATAGAGGATCGACATGGAAAAGTCACATGGAGGAGTGTCAGGAGTGACATGGAACACATGGTGGAGTGACATTGAAGATCGACATTGGGGATCGAAATGGAGGATCGACATGAAACAGTGACATGGAGGAGTGACATGGAAGTGTGACATGGAGGAGTGACTTGGCGGATCGACATGGAGGAGTGACATGGGGGAGCGACATGGTGTAGTGACTTGGAGGAGTGATATGTAGGTTGACATGGAGGAGTGACGTGGAAGACAGGGAGGAATGACATGGAGGAGTGCAATAGAGGATCAACATGGAGCACATGGAGGAGTGAAATGGAGGAGCGACATGGAGGATCGACATTGAGGAGTGACATGGAGGAGCGACATGGAAGAGCGACATGCAAGATCTACATGGAGGAGCGACATCACGGAGCGACATGGAAGACTGACAAAGAGGAGGTACAGTCTGGAGTGACATGGAGGAGCGATATGTAAGATCGACATGGAGGAGTAACATGTAGGATCTAAATGGAGGAGTTACATGGACGTGGAAGACAGGGAGGAATGACATGGAGGAGCGCAAAAGATGATCGACATGGAGCAGTGACATGGAGGAGGGACATGGAGGATTAACAATCTGGAGTTAAATTCATGAGTGACATTCTAGAGTGACATGGAGGAGCGACATTCTGGAGTGACATGGAGGAATGACATGAAGGAGTGATATGGAGGAGCAAGGAGGATCGCTGAGGATCGATATGAATAAGTTACATGGATGAGCGACATATTGGAGTGACATGGAAGATATGGAGGAGTGACATGGAGGAGCAACATGGAGTATCGACATGGAGGATCAACATGGAGGAGTGACATTGAGGAGGTACATGGAGGTCTGATAACGAGGAGGTACATTCTGGAGGGACAGAGTGGAGCAACATTCTGGAGTGACATTCTGGAGTGACATTCTGGAGTGACATTCTGGAGTGACATTAATGAGAGATATGGAGGGTTGACATAAAGGAGTAACATGAAGGATCTACATGGGGGAATGACATGGAGGATCGAAATGGAGGATTGACATGTAGCATTGATATGGAGGAATGACAAGGAGGAGCGACATGGAGGAGTAACAAGGAGGAGCAACATCGAGCAGTGACATGGAGGTGTGTCATATAGGATCGACTTGGAGGAGCAACATGGCGGAGTGACATGGAGGAGCGACATGGAGGAGTGACATGTAGGAGTGACATGTAGTATTGACATGGAGGAGTTACATAGAGGAGTGACGTGGAAGAAAGGGAGGAGAGACAAGGAGGAGCGACATGGAGGAATGAAATAGAGGATCGACATTCTGGAGTGACATGGAGAAGCGGCATTCTGGTGTGACATGGAGGAGATACATGGAGGAGTGATATGGAGGAGCAGGGACGAAAGAGACATAGAGGATCGACATGGAAAAGTCACATGGAGGAGTGTCAGGAGTGACATGGAACACATGGTGGAGTGACATTGAAGATCGACATTGGGGATCGAAATGGAGGATCGACATGAAACAGTGACATGGAGGAGTGACATGGAAGTGTGACATGGAGGAGTGACTTGGCGGATCGACATGGAGGAGTGACATGGGGGAGCGACATGGTGTAGTGACTTGGAGGAGTGATATGTAGGTTGACATGGAGGAGTGACGTGGAAGACAGGGAGGAATGACATGGAGGAGTGCAATAGAGGATCAACATGGAGCACATGGAGGAGTGAAATGGAGGAGCGACATGGAGGATCGACATTGAGGAGTGACATGGAGGAGCGACATGGAAGAGCGACATGCAAGATCTACATGGAGGAGCGACATCACGGAGCGACATGGAAGACTGACAAAGAGGAGGTACAGTCTGGAGTGACATGGAGGAGCGATATGTAAGATCGACATGGAGGAGTAACATGTAGGATCTAAATGGAGGAGTTACATGGACGTGGAAGACAGGGAGGAATGACATGGAGGAGCGCAAAAGATGATCGACATGGAGCAGTGACATGGAGGAGGGACATGGAGGATTAACAATCTGGAGTTAAATTCATGAGTGACATTCTAGAGTGACATGGAGGAGCGACATTCTGGAGTGACATGGAGGAATGACATGAAGGAGTGATATGGAGGAGCAAGGAGGATCGCTGAGGATCGATATGAATAAGTTACATGGATGAGCGACATATTGGAGTGACATGGAAGATATGGAGGAGTGACATGGAGGAGCAACATGGAGTATCGACATGGAGGATCAACATGGAGGAGTGACATTGAGGAGGTACATGGAGGTCTGATAACGAGGAGGTACATTCTGGAGGGACAGAGTGGAGCAACATTCTGGAGTGACATTCTGGAGTGACATTCTGGAGTGACATTGATGAGAGATATGGAGGGTTGACATAAAGGAGTAACATGAAGGATCTACATGGGGGAATGACATGGAGGAACGAAATGGAGGATTGACATGTAGCATTGATATGGAGGAATGACAAGGAGGAGCGACATGGAGGAGTAACAAGGAGGAGCAACATCGAGCAGTGACATGGAGGTGTGTCATATAGGATCGACTTGGAGGAGCAACATGGCGGAGTGACATGGAGGAGCGACATGGAGGAGTGACATGTAGGAGTGACATGTAGTATTGACATGGAGGAGTTACATAGAGGAGTGACGTGGAAGAAAGGGAGGAGAGACAAGGAGGAGCGACATGGAGGAATGAAATAGAGGATCGACATGGAGGAGTGACTTGGAGGAGCGACATGGAAGCTCGACATGGAGGAGCTACATGGAGGTGCGACATCACGGAGCGACATGGAGGTCTGACAACGAGGAGGTACATTCTGGAGGGACAGGGTGGAGCGACATTCTGGAGTGACATGGAGGAGCGACATTCTGGAGTGACATGTAAGATCGACATGGAAGAGCGATATGGACGATCGACATGGAGGAACAACATTGAGGAGCAACATGGAGGACTGACATGGAGGAGTAACATGGCAGAGCGACTAGGGGGAGCTACATGGAGTAGCGACTAGGGGGAGCTACATGGAGTAGGGACATCACGGAGCGACATGGAGGAGTGACATGGAAGAGCGATATGGACGATCGACATGGAGGAACAACATTGAGGAGCAACATGGAGGACTGACATGGAGGTACTCCATGTTACTACATGGCAGAGTGACTAGGGGGAGCTACATGGAGTAGCGACATCACGGAGCAACATGGAGGACTGACATGGAGGAGTGACATGGAGGCGTGATATGGAAGACAGGGAGGAGTGACATGTAGGGTCGACATGGAGGAGGAATATGGAGGAATGACATTCTGAAGTGACTTGGAGGTATCGAGACTGAGTAGTGGACATTGAGGAGTAACAAGAAGGAGCGACACAGAGGAGTGACATGGAGGATCAACATGGAGCAGTGACATGGAGGAGTGACATGGAAGTGTGACATGGAGGAGTGACATGGAAGTGTGACATGGAGGAATGACATGGAGGATCGACATGGAGTGACATGGAGAAGCGACATGGGGGAGTGAAATGGAAGACATGGAGGAGTGACATGGAGGATCAACATGGAGGAGTGACATGGAAGTGTGACATGGAGGAATGACATGGAGGAGCGACATTCTGGACTGACATTCTGGAGTGACATTGAGGAGCTACATGGAGGAGGTACATAGGGGAGTGACATAGAGGAACGACATGGAGGAGTGTCATGAGAGACGGTAGGAGTGACATGGAGGAGTGACGTGGAAGACAGGGAGGAATGACTTGGAGGAGCGCAATAGAGGATCGACATGGAGCACATTGAGGCGTGAAATGGTGGAGCGACATGGAGGATAGACATGGAGGAGTGACATGGAGGATCGACATTGAGGAGTGGAATGGAGGAGCGACATGTAGGAGTGACATAGAGGAACAACATGGAGGAGTGACATGGAGGAGTGACATGGAAGACAGGTATGAGTGACATGGAGGAGCGACATTCTGGACTGACATTCTGGAGTGACATTGATGAGCTACATGGAGGAGGTACATAGGGGAGTGACATGGAAGACATGGAGGAGTGAAATGTGGGAGTGACATGGAAGATGGGGAGGATTGACATATAGGAGCAAAATGGAGGTGTTAAATTGAGGATGGACATGGAGAAGTGATATGGAGGAGGGACATGGAAGTGTGACATGGAGGAGTGACATGGATGATCGACATGGAGGAGTGACATGAAGGATCTGCATGGAGGAGCTACATGGCGGAGTGACATGGAAGACATGGAGTAGTGAAATGGTGGAGAAACATGGAGGATCGAATTGGAGGATCAACATGAAGGAGTGACATGGAGGAGGGACATGGAGGAGTGACATGGAGGAGCTACATTCTGGAGTGACATTCTTGAGGGACATTCTGGAGTGCCATGGAGGAGCGACATCGAGGAGGGACATGGAGGAGCGACATTCTGGAGTGACATGGAGGAGCGACATTCTGGAGTGACATGTAAGATAGACATGGAGGAGTAACATGGAGGATTGACATGGAAGAGCGATATGGAGGATCGACAAGGAGGAACAACATTGAGGAAATACATGGAGGATTGACATGGAGGAGTAACATGGCAGAGCGACTAGGGGGAGCTACATGGAGTAGCGACATCACGGAGCGACATGGAGGACTGACATGGAGGAGTGACATGGAGGCGTGATATGGAAGACAGGGAGGAGTGATATGTAGGGTCGACATGGAGGAGTGACATGGAGGAGCAACATGGAGGATTGACATAGAGGTGTAACATGAAGGAGCTACATGGAGGAGGTACATGGGGGAGTGAAATGGATTTCTCCTCCAGAAACACTGAGAAGTGGATTCATATGAAAAATGTGAAATTTCTTCACAGAAAAACATTTCTTGCATTGGAAACACACAAAAAAAGGATAAATATGAAAGGGAACACAGTTTTCCAAAATATAATATGATAGTTTAGTCTGAGCTGAATTCCATGTTAAACGCTAGATTTCATCAATAAACTCGCTTAATATGTCTTTCTCACCCAAAACCACTCAGGAACGCATTTCACCTCCAGAAACACTGAAAAGTGCATTTATATGAAGAATATGTGATTTATTTACAGAAACACATCTGTTATACTGGAAACATACAAAAAAGAGACAGAATATGAAAAAAACATTGTTTTATCAAATTTTACATTAGAATTCTCTTCCAAGTATCAAATCTTCAGTCTAAGCTCAATTCTATGCAAAACTCTTGTTTTCATCACTAAACTCGCTTAATATGTCTTTCTCATGCAAAACCACTCAGAAACGCATTTCTCCTCTAGAAACACTGAAAAGTGCGTTTATATGAAGAATATGTGATTTATTTACAGAAACACATTTGTTATACTGGAAACATACAAAAAAGAGACAGAATATGAAAAAAACATTGTTTTCTCAAATTTTACATTAGAATTCTCTTCCAAGTATCAAATCTTCATTCTAAGCTCAATTCTATGTAAAACTCTTGTTTTCATCACTAAACTCGCTTAATATGTCTTTCTCATCCAAAACCACTCAGAAACGCATTTCTCCTCAAGAAACACTGAAAAGTGCGTTTATATGAAGAATATGTGATTTATTTACAGAAACACATTTGTTATACTGGAAACATACATAAAAGAGACAGAATATGAAAAAAACATTGTTTTCCTCAAATTTTACATTAGAATTCTCTTCCAAGTATCAAATCTTCATTCTGAGCTCAATTCTATGCAAAACTCTTGTTTTCATCACTAAACTCGGTTAATATGTCTTTCTCATGCAAAACCACTCAGGAACGCATTTCTCCTCAAGAAACACTGAAACGTGCATTTACATGAAAATTATGTGATTTCTTCAGAAAATAAATCTCTTTTATTGGAAACATACAAAACAGGATGAAAATGAAAGGGAATATATTTTTACAATTTTTTTACATAATAGTTGGCCTTTCTGCATCAAACCTTCACACTGACCTCAGTTCCATGTAAAACTTTAGTTTTCATCATTAAACTTGCTTAAACTGTTTTTAAAAAAAATCCATTGTATTATATGTCGAAAAATTTCTTGGAAAAAATGTCAAAGTATAGTATTTCAAAAAATGTCATGAATAAAAAGTTATACTACTACTATATTTTGATTTTTTTTTAAAAAAAGTCATACTATATTGTATATCGAAAGATTTCATGAAAATAATTCATAGCAAAAATGAATTGTATAACATGTCGAACAAAGTTAAACTATATCTTGTCGAAAAGTTTCATGAAAAAAATTAATTGTATAATAAATCGAAAAATGTCTTGAAAAAAAAGTCGAAAAAAATCATTGTATAAAATATCGAAAAAAATCATGAAAAAAAAGTAGCGTATAAGATGTCCAAAATTTTCTTGAAGAAAAGTCAAAGTATAGTTTGAAAAAAAAATGTTTCAAAAAATGTCATGAAAAAAAAGTTATAGTATAGCATTTTGAAATTTTTTGGCGATATTGAAGATCGACATGAAGGAGTCCACATGGAGGAATGACATGGAGGATCGACATGGAGGAGTGACATGGAAGAGCGACATGGAAGAGCGACATGGAGGATTAACATGTAGGATCTAAATGGAGGAGTGACATGGAGGGTTGACATGGAGGAGCGATATGGAGGATCGACAAGGAGGAAAAATATTGAGGTGCAACATGGAGGACTGACATGAAGTAGTGATATGGAAGACAGGGAGGAGTGACATGGAGGGTCGACATGGAGGAGTGACATGGAGGAGTGACATTCAGGAGGAACATTCTGGAGTGACATGGAGGTATCGACATTGAGTAGTGACATGGAGGAGTGACAAGAAGGAGCGACACAGAGGAGTGATATGAAGGTGTAACATGAAGGATCTGCATGGAGGAGCTACATGGAGGAGGTACATGGGGGAGTGAAATGGAAGACATGGAGGAGTGACAAGGTGGAGAAACATGGAGGATCGAATTGGAGGATCGACAAGGAGCAGTGATATAAAGGATTGACATGGAAGCGTGACATGGAAGAGTGACATGGAGGATCGACATGGAGCAGTGACATGGAGGAGTGACAGATAGGATCGACATGGAGGAGGTACATGGAGGAGCGACATGGAGGAGTGACATGGAGGAGTGACTTGGAAGACAGGGAGGAATGACATGGAGGATTGCAAAAGAGGATCGACATGGAGCAGTGACATGGAGGAGGGACATGGAGGATTAACAATCTGGAGTTAAATTCATGAGTGACATTCTAGAGTGACATGGAGGAATGACATGAAGGAGTGATATGGAGGAGCAAGGAGGAGCGACACTGAGGATCGATATGAATAAATTACATGGAGGAGCGACACATTGGAGTGACATGGAAGATATGGAGGAGTGACATTGAGGTGCGACATCACGGAGCGACATGGAGGTCTGACAACGAGGAGGTACATTCTGGAGGGAAATGGAGGAGTGACATTCTGGAGGGGCATTCTGGATTGACATGGAGGAGTGACATGGAGGTGTGAAATAGAGGATTGACATGGAGGAAGGACATGGAGGAGTGACATTCTGTATTGACATTCTGGATATACATGGAGGAGCAACATTTCCAAATGAAATGGAGGAGTTTTATGGATGAGCAATTAGGAGCGACATGGAGGATCGAACCGGAGGAGTGACATGGAAGACATGGAGTGACATGGAGGATCGACATTGAGTAGTGACTTGGAGTAGTGACAAGGAGGAGTGACATGAAGGAGTAAGAAGGAGGAGCGACATTGATGAGTGACATGGAAGAGCGACATGGAAGAGCGACATGGAGGAGCTACATGGAGGTGCGACATCACGTAGCGACATGGAGGTCTGACAACGAGGAGGTACATTCTGGAGGGACAGGGTGGAGCGACATTCTGGAGTGACATGGAGGAGCGACATTCTAGAGTGACATGTAAGATCGACATGGAATAGCGATATGGAGGATCGACAAGGAGGAACAATATTCAGAAGCAACATGGAGGACTGACATGGAGGAGCAACATGGCAGAGCGACTAGGGGGAGCTATATGGAGTAGCGACATGGAGGACTGACATGGAGGAGTGACATGGAGGAGTGATATGGAAGACAGGGAGGAGTGACATGTAGGGTCGACATGGAGGAGGAATATGGAGGAATGACATTCTGGAGTGACATGGAGGTATCGACATTGAGTAGTGACATGGAGGAGTGACAAGAAGGAGCGACACAGAGGAGTGACATGGAGGAGCAACATGGAGGATTGACATAGAGGTGTAACATGAAGGATCTGCATGGAGGAGCTACATGGAGTAGGTACATGGGGGAGTGAAATGGAAGACATGGAGGAGTGACATGGAGGATCAACATGGAGCAGTGACATGGAGGAGTGACATGGAAGTGTGACATGGAGGAGTGACAGATAGGATTGACATGGAGGAGGTACATGGAGGAGTGACGTGGAAGACAGGGAGGAATGACATGGAGGAGGAGCGCAATAGAGGATCGACATGGAGGAGTGACATTGAGGAGTGGGATGGAGGAGCGACATGGAAGAGTGACATGGAGGAGCGACATGGAAGAGCGACATGGAGGATCTACATGGAGGAGCAAAATGGAAGAGTATCAAGGTTGATCGACATGGAGAAGTGAAATGGAGGAGTGAAATGGAGGAGAGACATGGAAGATCGACATGGAGGATCGACATGTAGGAGTGACATTCTAGAGTTATATCTGGTTGACATGGAGGAGCGACATTCTGGAGTGACATGGAGGAGCGACATGGTGGAGTGATATGGAAGACATGGAGGAGTGACATGGAGGATCGATATGGAGCAGTGACATGGAGGAGTGACAAAGAGGAGCGACATGGAGGAGTGATATGGAGGAGGGACATGGAAGATGGGGAGGATTGACATGTAGGAGCAAAATGGAGGTGTTAAATTGAGGATGGACATGGAGAAGTGATATGGAGGAGTGACATGGAGAAGCGGCATTCTGGTGTGACATGGAGGAGATACATGGAGGAGCAGGGACGAGAGACATAGACGATCGACATGGAAAAGTCACATGGAGGAGCGCAATAGAGGATCGACATGGAGCACACTGAGGAGTGAAATGGAGGGGCGACATGGAGGATAGACATGGAGGATCGACATTGAGGAGTGGAATGGAGGAGCGACATGGAAGAGTGATATGGAGGAGAGACATTCTGGAGTGACATGGAGGAGCGACATGGTGAAGTGATATAGAAGACATGGAGGAGTGACATGGAGGATCGACATTGAGCAGTGAAATGGAGGAGTGACAAAGAGGAGCGACATGGTGGAGTGATATGGAGGAGTGACATTTTGGAGGGACATTTTGGAGGGACATTCTGGAGTGACATTGATGAGAGCTATGGAGAATTGACATAGAGGAGTAACATGAAGAATCTACATGGAGGAGCCATGGAAAACATGGAGCAGTGAAATGGAGGAGCAACATCGAGGATCGACATGGAGGATCGACATGAAGCAGTGACATGGAAGAGTGACATTGAGGATCGACATGGAGGAGTCCACATGGAGGAACGACATGGAGGAGTGACATGGAGGAGTGACATGGAAGACAGGTAGGAGTGACATGGAGGAGCGACATCCTGGACTGACATTATGGAGTGACATTGATGAGCTACATAGAGTAGGTACATAGGGGAGTGACATGGAAGACATGGAGGAGTGAAATGGGGGAGTGACATGGAAGATGGGGAGGGTTGACATGTAGGAGCAAAATGGAGGTGTTAAATTGAGAATGGACATGGAGAAGTGATATGGAGGAGGGACATGGAGGAGTGACATTCTGGAGGGGCATTCTGGATTGACATGGAGGAGTGACATAGAGGATGGACATAGAGGTTTGACATGGAGAAAGGACATGGCGCAGTGACATTCTGGAGTTAAATTCTGGATTGACATTCTGGATTGACATGGAGGAGCAACATTCCCGAGTGACATGGAGGAGTTTTATGGATGAGCAATTAGGAGCGACATGGAGGAACGTACCGGAGGAGAGACATTGAGTAGTGACTTGGAGTAGTGACAAGGAGGAGTGACATGAAGGAGTAAGAAGGAGGAGCGACATGGAGGAGTGACATGGAGGATCAACATTGTGGAGTGACATGGAGAAGCGGCATTCTGGTGTGACATGGAGGAGATACATGGAGGAGTCACATGGAGGAGTGTCAGGAGTGACATGGAACACATGGTGGAGTGACATTGAAGATCGACATTGAGAATCGAAATGGAGGATCGACATGAAACAGTGACATGGAGGAGTGACATGGAAGTGTGACATGGAGGATTGACTTGGAGGATCGACATGGAGGAGTGACATGGGGGAGCGACATTGTGGAGTGACTTGGAGGAGTGTCATGTAGGTTGACATGGAGGAGTGACGTGGAAGACAGGGAAGAATGACATGGAGGAGCGCAATAGAGGATCAACATGGAGCACATGGAGGAGTGAAATGGAGGAGCGACATGGAGGATCTACATGGATGAGCGACATCACGGAGCGACATGGAAGACTGACAACGAGGAGGTAAATTCTGGAGGAACATGGTGGAGCGACATTCTGGAGTGACATTCTGGAGTGACATGGAGGAGCGATATGGAAGATCGACATGGAGGAGTAATATGTAGGATCTAAATGGAGGAGTTACATGGAGGAGTGACTAGGAAGACAGGGAGGAATGACATGGAGGAGCGCAAAAGAGGATTGACATGGAGCAGTGACATGGAGGAGGGACATGGTGGATTAACAATCTGTAGTTAAATTCATGAGTGACATTCTGGAGTGACATGGAGGAGCGACAGTCTGGAGTGACATGAAGGAATGACATGAAGGAGTCATATGGAGGATCGATATGAATAAGTGACATGGAGGAGCAACATGGAGTATCGACATGGAGGATCAACATGGAGGAGTGTTAACGAGGAGGTACATTCTGGAGGGACAGGGTGGAGCAACATTCTGGAGTGACATTCTGGAGTGACATCCTGGAGTGACATTGATGAGAGATATGGAGGGTTGACATAAAGGAGTAACATGAAGGATCTACATGGGGGAATGACATGGAGGATCGAAATGGAGGATTGACGTGTAGCATTGAAATGGAGGAATGACAAGGAGGAGCGACATGGCGGAGTAACAAGGAGGAGCGACATGGCGGAGTGACATGGAGGAGTGACATGTAGTATTGACATGGAGGAGTTACATAGAGGAGTGACGTGGAAGAGAGGGAGGAGAGACAAGGTGGAGCGACATGGAGGAGCGAAATAGAGGGTCGACATGGAGGAGTGACTTGGAGGAGCGACATGGAAGAGCGACATGGAGGAGCTACATGGAGGTGTGACATCACGGAGCGACATGGAGGTCTGACAACGAGGTGGTACATTCTGGAGGGACAGGGTGGAGCGACATTCTGGAGTGACATGGAGGAGCGACATTCTGGAGTGACATGTAAGATCGACATGGAAGAGCGATATGGACGATCGACATGGAGGAACAACATTGAGGAGCAACATGGAGGACTGACATGGAGGAGTAACATGGCAGAGCGACTAGGGGGAGCTACATGGAGTAGCGACATCACGGAGCGACATGGAGGACTGACATGGAGGAGTGACATGGAGGCGTGATATGGAAGACAGGGAGGAGTGACATGTAGGGTCGACATGGAGGAGGAATATGGAGGAATGACATTCTGGAGTGACTTGCAGGAGGGACATTCTGGAGTGACATGGAGGTATCGACATGGAGGATTGACATAGAGGTGTAACATGAAGGATCTGCATGGAGGAGCTACATGGAGGATCAACATGGAGCAGTGACATGGAGGAGTGACATGGAAGTGTGACATGGAGGAGTGACATGGAGGATCGACATGGAGTGACATGGAGAAGCGACATGGGGGAGTGAAATGGAAGACATGGAGGAGTGACATGGAGGATCAACATGGAGCAGTGACATGGAGGAGTGATATGGAAGTGTGACATGGAGGAGTGACATGGAGGATCGACATGGAGAAGCGACATGGTGGAGTGACATGGAGGATAGACATGGAGGAGTGACATGGAGGATCGACATTGAGGAGTGGAATGGAGGAGCGACATGTAGGAGTGACATGGAGGAACAACATGGAGGAGTGACATGGAGGAGTGACATGGAAGACAGGTAGGAGTGACATGGAGGAGTGACGTGGAAGACAGGGAGGAATGACATGGAGGAGCGCAATAGAGGATCGACACGGAGCACATTGAGGAGTGAAATGGAGGAGCGACATGGAGGATAGACATGGAGGAACAACATGGAGGAGTGACATGGAGGAGTGACATGGAAGACAGGTAGGAGTGACATGGAGGAGCGACATTCTGGACTGACATTCTGGAGTGACATTGATGAGCTACATGGAGGAGGTACATAGGGGAGTGACATGGAAGACATGGAGGAGTGATATGGGGGAGTGACATGGAAGATGGGGAGGATTGACATGTAGGAGCAAAATGGAGGTGTTAAATTGAGGATGGACATGGAGAAGTGATATGGAGGAGGGACATGGAAGTGTGACATGGAGGAGTGACATGGAAGATCGACATGGAGGAGTGACATAAAGGCTCTGCATGGAGGAGCTACATGGCGGAGTGACATGGAAGACATGGAGTAGTGAAATGGTGGAGAAACATGGAGGATCGAATTGGAGGATCAACATGAAGGAGTGACATGGAGGAGGGACATGGAGGAGGGACATGGAAGAGCGACATTCTGGAGTGACATTCTTGAGAGACATTCTGGAGTGACATGGAGGAGCGACATGGAGGAGGGACATGGAGGAGCGACATTCTGGAGTGACATGGAGGAGCGACATTCTGGAGTGACATGTAAGATAGACATGGAGGAGTAACATGGAGGATTGACATGGAAGAGCGATATGGAGGATCGACAAGGAGGAACAACATTGAGGAAATACATGGAGGACTGACATGGAGGAGTAACATGGCAGAGCGACTAGGGGGAGCTACATGGAGTAGCGACATCACGCAGCGACATGGAGGACTGACATGGAGGAGTGACATGGAGGCGTGATATGGAAGACAGGGAGGAGTGACATGTAGGGTCGACATGGAGGAGTGACATGAAAGGAGCAATATGGAGGATTGACACAGAGGTGTAACATGAAGGATATGCATGGAGGAGCTACATGGAGGAGGTACATGGGGGAGTGAAATGGATTTCTCCTCCAGAAACACTGAGAAGTGGATTCATATGAAAAATGTGAAATTTCTTCACAGAAAAACATTTCTTGCATTGGAAACACACAAAAAAAGGATAAATATGAAAGGGAACACAGTTTTCCCAAATATAATATGATAGTTTACGACTCCAGGTATCAAACTGTCAGTCTGAGCTGAATTCCATGTTAAACGCTAGTTTTCATCAATAAACTCGCTTAATATGTCTTTCTCACCCAAAACCACTCAGGAACGCATTTCTCCTCCAGAAACACTGAAACGTGCATTTATATGAAGAATATGTGATTTATTTACAGAAACACATCTGTTATACTGGAAACATACAAAAAAGAGACAGAATATGAAAAAAACATTGTTTTCTCAAATTTTACATTAGAATTCTCTTCCAAGTATCAAATCTTCATTCTAAGCTCAATTCTATGCAAAACTCTTGTTTTCATCACTAAACTCGCTTAATATGTCTTTCTCATCCAAAACCACTCAGAAACGCATTTCTCCTCAAGAAACACTGAAAAGTGCGTTTATATGAAGAATATGTGATTTATTTACAGAAACACATTTGTTATACTGGAAATATACAAAAAAGAGACAGAATATGAAAAAACATTGTTTTCTCAAATTTTACATTAGAATTCTCTTCCAAGTATCAAATCTTCATTCTGAGCTCAATTCTATGCAAAACTCTTGTTTTCATCACTAAACTCGCTTAATATGTCTTTCTCATGCAAAACCACTCAGAAAACATTTCTCCTCAAGAAACACTGAAAAGTGCGTTTATTTGAAGAATATGTGATTTATTTACAGAAACACATTTGTTATACTGGAAACATACAAAAAAGAGACAGAATATGAAAAAAACATTGTTTTCTCAAATTTTACATTAGAATTCTCTTCCAAGTATCAAATCTTCATTCTGAGCTCAATTCTATGCAACACTCTTGTTTTCATCACTAAACTCGGTTAATATGTCTTTCTCATGCAAAACCACTCAGAAAAACATTTCTCCTCAAGAAACACTGAAAAGTGCGTTTATTTGAAGAATATGTGATTTATTTACAGAAACACATTTGTTATACTGGAAACATACAAAAAAGAGACAGAATATGAAAAAAACATTGTTTTCTCAAATTTTACATTAGAATTCGCTTCCAAGTATCAAATCTTCATTCTAAGCTCAATTCTATGCAAAACTCTTGTTTTCATCACTAAACTCGCTTAATATGTCTTTCTCATCCAAAACCACTCAGAAACGCATTTCTCCTCAAGAAACACTGAAAAGTGCGTTTATATGAAGAATATGTGATTTATTTACAGAAACACATTTGTTATACTGGAAACATACAAAAAAGAGACAGAATATGAAAAAAACATTGTTTTCTCAAATTTTACATTAGAATTCTCTTCCAAGTATCAAATCTTCATTCTGAGCTCAGTTCTATGTAAAACTCTTGTTTTCATCACTAAACTCGGTTAATATGTCTTTCTCATCCAAAACCACTCAGAAACGCATTTCTCCTCAAGAAACACTGAAAAGTGCGTTTATATGAAGAATATGTGATTTATTTACAGAAACACATTTGTTATACTGGAAACATACAAAAAAGAGACAGAATATGAAAAAAACATTGTTTTCTCAAATTTTACATTAGAATTCTCTTCCAAGTATCAAATCTTCATTCTGAGCTCAATTCTATGCAAAACTCTTGTTTTCATCACTAAACTCGGTTAATATGTCTTTCTCATGCAAAACCACTCAGGAACGCATTTCTCCTCAAGAAACACTGAAACGTGCATTTACATGAAAATGATGTGATTTCTTCAGAAAATAAATCTCTTTTATTGCAAACATACAAAACAGGATGAAAATGAAAGGGAATATATTTTTACAATTTTTTTACATAGTAGTTGGCCTTTCTGCATCAAACCTTCACACTGACCTCAGTTCCATGTAAAACTTTAGTTTTCATCATTAAACTTATGATATGTCGAAAACTTTCTTGGAAAAAAAGTCAAAGTATAGTATTTCAATAAATGTCATAAAAAAAGTTATACTACTATTATATATTTTGATTTTTATTGAAAAAAAGTCATACTATATTGTATATCGAAAAAATGAATTGTATAACATGTCGAACAAAGTTAAATTATATATTGTCGAAAAATTTCATGAAAAAAAATGAATTGTATAATAAATCGAAAAATGTCTTGGAAAAAAAAAAGTCGAAAAAAATCATGAAAAAAAGTACCGTATAAGATGTCGAAAATTTTCTTGAAGAAAAGTCAAAGTATAGTTTGAAAAAAAAATATTTCAAAAAATGTCATGAAAAAAAAGTTATAGCATAGCATTTTGAAATTTTTGGGAAAAAAATACAATATTGTATATGTCAGCGACATTGAAGATCGACATGGAGGAGTAACATGTTGGATCCACATGGAGGAATGACATGGAGGATCGACATGGAGGAGTGACATGGAAGAGCGACATGGAAGAGTGACATGGAGGAGCTACATGGAGGTGCGACATCACGGAGACATGGACGTCTGACAACGAGGAGGTACATTCTGGAGGGACAGGGTGGAGCGACATTCTGGAGTTACATGGAGGAGCGACATGCTGGATTGACATGGAAGATCGACATGGAGGATTAACATGTAGGATCTAAATGGAGGAGTGACATGGAGGGTTGACATGGAGGAGCGATATGGAGGATCGACAAGGAGGAGCAATATTGAGGTGCAACATGGAAAAAAGTACTGACATGTAGTGATATGGAAGACAGGGAGGAGTGACATGGAGGGTCGACATGGAGGAGTGACATGGAGGAGGAATATGGAGGAGTGACATTCTGGAGTGACATTCATGAGGAACATTCTGGAGTGACATGGAGGTATCGACATGGAGGAGTGACAAGAAGGAGCGACACAGAGGAGTGACATGAAGGAGCAACATGGAGGATTGACATAGTGGTGTAACATGAAGGATTTGCATGGAGGAGCTACATGGAGGAGGTACATGGGGGAGTGAAATGGAAGACATGGAGGAGTGACAAGGTGGAGAAACATGGAGGATCGACATGGAGCAGTGACATAAAGGATTGACATGGAAGTGTGACATTGAAGAGTGACATGGAGGATCGACATGGAGGAGTGACGTGGAAGACAGGGAGGAATGACATGGAGGAGTGAAAAAGAGGATCGACATGGAGCAGGGACATGGAGGATTAACAATCTGGAGTTAAATTCATGAGTGACATGGAGGAGCGACATTCTGGAGTGACATGGAGGAATGACATGAAGGAGTGATATGGAGGAGCAAGGAGGAGCGACACTGAGGATCGATATGAATAAGTTACATGGAGGAGCGACACATTGGAGTGACATGGAAGATATGGAGGAGTGACATGGAGGAGCAACATGGAGTATCGACATGGAGGATCAACATGGAGGAGTGACATTGAGGTGCGACATCACGGAGCGACATGGAGGTCTGACAACGAGGAGCAACATTCTGGAGGGACATGGAGGAGTGACATTCTGGAGGGGCATTCTGGATTGACATGAAGGAGCAACATTTCCAAATGACATGGAGGAGTTTTATGGATGAGCAATTAGGAGCGACATGAAGGATCGAACGGGAGGAGTGACATGGAAGACATGGAGTGACATGGAGGATCGACATTGAGTAGTGACTTGGAGTAGTGACAAGGAGGAGCGACATTGATGAGTGACATGGAAGAGCGATATTCTGGAGTCACATGGAGTAGCGACATGGTGGAGTGATATGGAGGATTAGGGAGGAGCCACATGTGTCGACATGGAAGACATGGAGGAGTGACATGGAGGATCGACATGGAGCAGTGACATGGAGGAGTGACACGGAGAAGCGACATGGAGGATCGACATGGCGGAGTTACATGCAGGACTGACATGGAAGAAAGGGAAGAGTGACATGGAGTGGCGACATGGAGGTGTGAAATAGAGGATCGACATGGAGGAGGTATATGGAGGAGTGACATTCTGGAGTGACTTTCTGGAGGGACATTCTGGACTGACATGGAGGTATCGAAATGGAGGAGTGACAAGGAGGAGTGATATAGAGGATCAACATAGAGGAGTGACATGGAGGAGCGACATTGAGGATCAACAAGGAGGAGCGACATGGAAGAGCGACATGGAAGAGCGACATGGAGTATCGACATGGAGGAGTGACATGGAAGAGCGACATGGAAGAGCGACATGGAGTATCGACAAGGAGGAGTGACATGGAAGAGCGACATGGAAGAGCGACATGGAGGAGCTACATGGAGGAACAATATTGAGAAGCAACATGGAGGACTGACATGGAGGAGCAACATGGCAGAGCGACTAGGGGGAGCTACATGAGTAGCGACATCACGGAGCGACGTGGAGGAGTGATATGGAAGACAGGGAGGAGTGACATGTAGGGTCGACATGGAGGAGGAATATGGAGGAATGACATTCTGGAGTAACTTGCAGGAGGGACATTCTGGAGTGACATGGAGGTATCGACATTGAGTAGTGACATGGAGGAGTGACAAAAAGGAGCGACACAGAGGAGTGACATGGAGGAGCAACATGGAGGATAGACATGGAGGATCGACATTGAGGAGTGGAATGGAGGAGCGACATGGAAGAGTGACATGGAGGAGCGACATGGAAGAGCGACATGGAGGATCTACATGGAGGAGCAAAATCACGGAGCGACATGGAAGACTGACAACGAGGAGATACAGTCTGGAGGACCATGGTGGAGCGACATTCTGGAGTGACATGGAGGAGCGACATTGAGGATCAACAAGGAGGAGCAACAATGAGGAGCAACATGGAGGACTGACATGGAGGATCAACATGGAGGAGTCGACATGGAGTATTGACAAGGAGGACTTACATGGAAGAGTATCAAGGTTGATCGACATGGAGAAGTGAAATGGAGGAGTGACATGGTAGAGATGGAGGAGTGATATGGAGGAGAGACATGGAAGAGCGACATGGAGGATCGACATGTAGGAGTGACATTCTGGAGTTAAATCTGGTTGACATGGAGGAGCGACATTCTGGAGTGACATGGAGGAGCGACATGGTGGAGTGATATGGAAGACATGGAGGAGTGACATGGAGGATCGACATTGAGCAGTGACATGGAGGAGTGACAAAGAGGAATGACATGGAAGATGGGGAGGCTTGACATGTAGGAGCAAAATGGAGGTGTTAAATTGAGGAGGGACATGGAGGAGTGACTTTCTGGAGGGGCATTCTGGATTGACATGGAGGAGTGACATGGAGGATGGACATAGAGGATTTACATGAGGAAGGACAAGGAGGAGTGACATTCTGGAGTTAAATTCTGGATTGACATTCTGGATTGACATTCTGGATTGACATGGGGGAGCAACATTCCCGAGTGACATGGAGGAGTTTTATGGATGAGCAATTTGGAGCGACATGGAGGATCAACATTGAGTAGTGACTTGGAGTGGCAGGGACGAAAGAGACATAGAGGATCGACATGGAAAAGTCACATGGAGGAGTGTCAGGAGTGACATGGAACACATGGTGGAGTGACATTGAAGATCGACATTGGGGATCGAAATGGAGGATCGACATGAAACAGTGACATGGAGGAGTGACATGGAAGTGTGACATGGAGGAGTGACTTGGCGGATCGACATGGAGGAGTGACATGGGGGAGCGACATGGTGTAGTGACTTGGAGGAGTGATATGTAGGTTGACATGGAGGAGTGACGTGGAAGACAGGGAGGAATGACATGGAGGAGTGCAATAGAGGATCAACATGGAGCACATGGAGGAGTGAAATGGAGGAGCGACATGGAGGATCGACATTGAGGAGTGACATGGAGGAGCGACATGGAAGAGCGACATGCAAGATCTACATGGAGGAGCGACATCACGGAGCGACATGGAAGACTGACAAAGAGGAGGTACAGTCTGGAGTGACATGGAGGAGCGATATGTAAGATCGACATGGAGGAGTAACATGTAGGATCTAAATGGAGGAGTTACATGGACGTGGAAGACAGGGAGGAATGACATGGAGGAGCGCAAAAGATGATCGACATGGAGCAGTGACATGGAGGAGGGACATGGAGGATTAACAATCTGGAGTTAAATTCATGAGTGACATTCTAGAGTGACATGGAGGAGCGACATTCTGGAGTGACATGGAGGAATGACATGAAGGAGTGATATGGAGGAGCAAGGAGGATCGCTGAGGATCGATATGAATAAGTTACATGGATGAGCGACATATTGGAGTGACATGGAAGATATGGAGGAGTGACATGGAGGAGCAACATGGAGTATCGACATGGAGGATCAACATGGAGGAGTGACATTGAGGAGGTACATGGAGGTCTGATAACGAGGAGGTACATTCTGGAGGGACAGAGTGGAGCAACATTCTGGAGTGACATTCTGGAGTGACATTCTGGAGTGACATTCTGGAGTGACATTAATGAGAGATATGGAGGGTTGACATAAAGGAGTAACATGAAGGATCTACATGGGGGAATGACATGGAGGATCGAAATGGAGGATTGACATGTAGCATTGATATGGAGGAATGACAAGGAGGAGCGACATGGAGGAGTAACAAGGAGGAGCAACATCGAGCAGTGACATGGAGGTGTGTCATATAGGATCGACTTGGAGGAGCAACATGGCGGAGTGACATGGAGGAGCGACATGGAGGAGTGACATGTAGGAGTGACATGTAGTATTGACATGGAGGAGTTACATAGAGGAGTGACGTGGAAGAAAGGGAGGAGAGACAAGGAGGAGCGACATGGAGGAATGAAATAGAGGATCGACATTCTGGAGTGACATGGAGAAGCGGCATTCTGGTGTGACATGGAGGAGATACATGGAGGAGTGATATGGAGGAGCAGGGACGAAAGAGACATAGAGGATCGACATGGAAAAGTCACATGGAGGAGTGTCAGGAGTGACATGGAACACATGGTGGAGTGACATTGAAGATCGACATTGGGGATCGAAATGGAGGATCGACATGAAACAGTGACATGGAGGAGTGACATGGAAGTGTGACATGGAGGAGTGACTTGGCGGATCGACATGGAGGAGTGACATGGGGGAGCGACATGGTGTAGTGACTTGGAGGAGTGATATGTAGGTTGACATGGAGGAGTGACGTGGAAGACAGGGAGGAATGACATGGAGGAGTGCAATAGAGGATCAACATGGAGCACATGGAGGAGTGAAATGGAGGAGCGACATGTAGGATCGACATTGAGGAGTGACATGGAGGAGCGACATGGAAGAGCGACATGCAAGATCTACATGGAGGAGCGACATCACGGAGCGACATGGAAGACTGACAAAGAGGAGGTACAGTCTGGAGTGACATGGAGGAGCGATATGTAAGATCGACATGGAGGAGTAACATGTAGGATCTAAATGGAGGAGTTACATGGACGTGGAAGACAGGGAGGAATGACATGGAGGAGCGCAAAAGATGATCGACATGGAGCAGTGACATGGAGGAGGGACATGGAGGATTAACAATCTGGAGTTAAATTCATGAGTGACATTCTAGAGTGACATGGAGGAGCGACATTCTGGAGTGACATGGAGGAATGACATGAAGGAGTGATATGGAGGAGCAAGGAGGATCGCTGAGGATCGATATGAATAAGTTACATGGATGAGCGACATATTGGAGTGACATGGAAGATATGGAGGAGTTGACATGAGGAGCAACATGGAGTATCGACATGGAGGATCAACATGGAGGAGTGACATTGAGGAGGTACATGGAGGTCTGATAACGAGGAGGTACATTCTGGAGGGACAGAGTGGAGCAACATTCTGGAGTGACATTCTGGAGTGACATTCTGGAGTGACATTGATGAGAGATATGGAGGGTTGACATAAAGGAGTAACATGAAGGATCTACATGGGGGAATGACATGGAGGAACGAAATGGAGGATTGACATGTAGCATTGATATGGAGGAATGACAAGGAGGAGCGACATGGAGGAGTAACAAGGAGGAGCAACATCGAGCAGTGACATGGAGGTGTGTCATATAGGATCGACTTGGAGGAGCAACATGGCGGAGTGACATGGAGGAGCGACATGGAGGAGTGACATGTAGGAGTGACATGTAGTATTGACATGGAGGAGTTACATAGAGGAGTGACGTGGAAGAAAGGGAGGAGAGACAAGGAGGAGCGACATGGAGGAATGAAATAGAGGATCGACATGGAGGAGTGATTGGAGGAGCGACATGGAAGCTCGACATGGAGGAGCTACATGGAGGTGCGACATCACGGAGCGACATGGAGGTCTGACAACGAGGAGGTACATTCTGGAGGGACAGGGTGGAGCGACATTCTGGAGTGACATGGAGGAGCGACATTCTGGAGTGACATGTAAGATCGACATGGAAGAGCGATATGGACGATCGACATGGAGGAACAACATTGAGGAGCAACATGGAGGACTGACATGGAGGAGTAACATGGCAGAGCGACTAGGGAGCTACATGGAGTAGCGACTAGGGGGAGCTACATGGAGTAGGGACATCACGGAGCGACATGGAGGAGTGACATGGAAGAGCGATATGGACGATCGACATGGAGGAACAACATTGAGGAGCAACATGGAGGACTGACATGGAGGTACTCCATGTTACTACATGGCAGAGTGACTAGGGGGAGCTACATGGAGTAGCGACATCACGGAGCAACATGGAGGACTGACATGGAGGAGTGACATGGAGGCGTGATATGGAAGACAGGGAGGAGTGACATGTAGGGTCGACATGGAGGAGGAATATGGAGGAATGACATTCTGAAGTGACTTGGAGGTATCGAGACTGAGTAGTGGACATTGAGGAGTAACAAGAAGGAGCGACACAGAGGAGTGACATGGAGGATCAACATGGAGCAGTGACATGGAGGAGTGACATGGAAGTGTGACATGGAGGAGTGACATGGAAGTGTGACATGGAGGAATGACATGGAGGATCGACATGGAGTGACATGGAGAAGCGACATGGGGGAGTGAAATGGAAGACATGGAGAGGAGTGACATGGAGGATCAACATGGAGGAGTGACATGGAAGTGTGACATGGAGGAATGACATGGAGGAGCGACATTCTGGACTGACATTCTGGAGTGACATTGAGGAGCTACATGGAGGAGGTACATAGGGGAGTGACATAGAGGAACGACATGGAGGAGTGTCATGAGAGACGGTAGGAGTGACATGGAGGAGTGACGTGGAAGACAGGGAGGAATGACTTGGAGGAGCGCAATAGAGGATCGACATGGAGCACATTGAGGCGTGAAATGGTGGAGCGACATGGAGGATAGACATGGAGGAGTGACATGGAGGATCGACATTGAGGAGTGGAATGGAGGAGCGACATGTAGGAGTGACATAGAGGAACAACATGGAGGAGAGTGACATGGAGGAGACATGACATGGAAGACAGGTATGAGTGACATGGAGGAGCGACATTCTGGACTGACATTCTGGAGTGACATTGATGAGCTACATGGAGGAGGTACATAGGGGAGTGACATGGAAGACATGGAGGAGTGAAATGTGGGAGTGACATGGAAGATGGGGAGGATTGACATATAGGAGCAAAATGGAGGTGTTAAATTGAGGATGGACATGGAGAAGTGATATGGAGGAGGGACATGGAAGTGTGACATGGAGGAGTGACATGGATGATCGACATGGAGGAGTGACATGAAGGATCTGCATGGAGGAGCTACATGGCGGAGTGACATGGAAAGACATGGAGTAGTGAAATGGTGGAGAAACATGGAGGATCGAATTGGAGGATCAACATGAAGGAGTGACATGGAGGAGGGACATGGAGGAGTGACATGGAGGAGCTACATTCTGGAGTGACATTCTTGAGGGACATTCTGGAGTGCCATGGAGGAGCGACATCGAGGAGGGACATGGAGGAGCGACATTCTGGAGTGACATGGAGGAGCGACATTTCTGGAGTGACATGTAAGATAGACATGGAGAGTAACATGGAGGATTGACATGGAAGAGCGATATGGAGGATCGACAAGGAGGAACAACATTGAGGAAATACATGGAGGATTGACATGGAGGAGTAACATGGCAGAGCGACTAGGGGGAGCTACATGGAGATAGCGACATCACGGAGCGACATGGAGGACTGACATGGAGGAGTGACATGGAGGTGCGTGATATGGAAGACAGGGAGGAGTGATATGTAGGGTCGACATGGAGGAGTGACATGGAGGAGCAACATGGAGGATTGACATAGAGGTGTAACATGAAGGAGCTACATGGAGGAGGTACATGGGGAGTGAAATGGATTTCTCCTCCAGAAACACTGAGAAGTGGATTCATATGAAAAATGTGAAATTTCTTCACAGAAAAAACATTTCTTGCATTGGAAACACACAAAAAAGGATAAATATGAAAGGGAACACAGTTTTCCAAAATATAATATGATAGTTAGTCTGAGCTGAATTCCATGTTAAACGCTAGATTTCATCAATAAACTCGCTTAATATGTCTTTCTCACCCAAAACCACTCAGGAACGCATTTCACCTCCAGAAACACTGAAAAGTGCATTTATATGAAGAATATGTGATTTATTTACAGAAACACATCTGTTATACTGGAAACATACAAAAAAGAGACAGAATATGAAAAAACATTGTTTTATCAAATTTTACATTAGAATTCTCTTCCAAGTATCAAATCTTCAGTCTAAGCTCAATTCTATGCAAAACTCTTGTTTTCATCACTAAACTCGCTTAATATGTCTTTCTCATGCAAAACCACTCAGAAACGCATTTCTCCTCAAGAAACACTGAAAAGTGCGTTTATATGAAGAATATGTGATTTATTTACAGAAACACATTTGTTATACTGGAAACATACAAAAAAGAGACAGAATATGAAAAAAACATTGTTTTATCAAATTTTACATTAGAATTCTCTTCCAAGTATCAAATCTTCATTCTAAGCTCAATTCTATGCAAAACTCTTGTTTTCATCACTAAACTCGCTTAATATGTCTTTCTCATCCAAAACCACTCAGAAACGCATTTCTCCTCAAGAAACACTGAAAAGTGCGTTTATATGAAGAATATGTGATTTATTTACAGAAACACATTTGTTATACTGGAAACATACATAAAAGAGACAGAATATGAAAAAAACATTGTTTTCTCAAATTTTACATTAGAATTCTCTTCCAAGTATCAAATCTTCATTCTGAGCTCAATTCTATGCAAAACTCTTGTTTTCATCACTAAACTCGGTTAATATGTCTTTCTCATGCAAAACCACTCAGGAACGCATTTCTCCTCAAGAAACACTGAAACGTGCATTTACATGAAAATTATGTGATTTCTTCAGAAAATAAATCTCTTTTATTGGAAACATACAAAACAGGATGAAAATGAAAGGGAATATATTTTTACAATTTTTTTACATAATAGTTGGCCTTTCTGCATCAAACCTTCACACTGACCTCAGTTCCATGTAAAACTTTAGTTTTCATCATTAAACTTGCTTAAACTGTTTTTAAAAAAAATCCATTGTATTATATGTCGAAAAATTTCTTGGAAAAAATGTCAAAGTATAGTATTTCAAAAAATGTCATGAATAAAAAGTTATACTACTACTATATTTTGATTTTTTTTTAAAAAAAGTCATACTATATTGTATATCGAAAGATTTCATGAAAATAATTCATAGCAAAAATGAATTGTATAACATGTCGAACAAAGTTAAACTATATCTTGTCGAAAAGTTTCATGAAAAAAATTAA
Organism: Sebastes schlegelii; assembly: GCA_014673565.1. Lineage (NCBI taxonomy): Eukaryota > Metazoa > Chordata > Actinopteri > Perciformes > Sebastidae > Sebastes > Sebastes schlegelii. The sequence goes on along the minus strand of CM025836.1, from coordinate 7,257,351 downwards.
TTGTATAATAAATCGAAAAATGTCTTGAAAAAAAAGTCGAAAAAAATCATTGTATAAAATATCGAAAAAAATCATGAAAAAAAAGTAGCGTATAAGATGTCCAAAATTTTCTTGAAGAAAAGTCAAAGTATAGTTTGAAAAAAAAATGTTTCAAAAAATGTCATGAAAAAAAGTTATAGTATAGCATTTTGAAATTTTTTGGCGATATTGAAGATCGACAGGAGTCCACATGGAGGAATGACATGGAGGATCGACATGGAGGAGTGACATGGAAGAGCGACATGGAAGAGCGACATGGAGGATTAACATGTAGGATCTAAATGGAGGAGTGACATGGAGGGTTGACATGGAGGAGCGATATGGAGGATCGACAAGGAGGAAAAATATTGAGGTGCAACATGGAGGACTGACATGAAGTAGTGATATGGAAGACAGGGAGGAGTGACATGGAGGGTCGACATGGAGGAGTGACATGGAGGAGTGACATTCAGGAGGAACATTCTGGAGTGACATGGAGGTATCGACATTGAGTAGTGACATGGAGGAGTGACAAGAAGGAGCGACACAGAGGAGTGATATGAAGGTGTAACATGAAGGATCTGCATGGAGGAGCTACATGGAGGAGGTACATGGGGGAGTGAAATGGAAGACATGGAGGAGTGACAAGGTGGAGAAACATGGAGGATCGAATTGGAGGATCGACAAGGAGCAGTGATATAAAGGATTGACATGGAAGCGTGACATGGAAGAGTGACATGGAGGATCGACATGGAGCAGTGACATGGAGGAGTGACAGATAGGATCGACATGGAGGAGGTACATGGAGGAGCGACATGGAGGAGTGACATGGAGGAGTGACTTGGAAGACAGGGAGGAATGACATGGAGGATTGCAAAAGAGGATCGACATGGAGCAGTGACATGGAGGAGGGACATGGAGGATTAACAATCTGGAGTTAAATTCATGAGTGACATTCTAGAGTGACATGGAGGAATGACATGAAGGAGTGATATGGAGGAGCAAGGAGGAGCGACACTGAGGATCGATATGAATAAATTACATGGAGGAGCGACACATTGGAGTGACATGGAAGATATGGAGGAGTGACATTGAGGTGCGACATCACGGAGCGACATGGAGGTCTGACAACGAGGAGGTACATTCTGGAGGGAAATGGAGGAGTGACATTCTGGAGGGGCATTCTGGATTGACATGGAGGAGTGACATGGAGGTGTGAAATAGAGGATTGACATGGAGGAAGGACATGGAGGAGTGACATTCTGTATTGACATTCTGGATATACATGGAGGAGCAACATTTCCAAATGAAATGGAGGAGTTTTATGGATGAGCAATTAGGAGCGACATGGAGGATCGAACCGGAGGAGTGACATGGAAGACATGGAGTGACATGGAGGATCGACATTGAGTAGTGACTTGGAGTAGTGACAAGGAGGAGTGACATGAAGGAGTAAGAAGGAGGAGCGACATTGATGAGTGACATGGAAGAGCGACATGGAAGAGCGACATGGAGGAGCTACATGGAGGTGCGACATCACGTAGCGACATGGAGGTCTGACAACGAGGAGGTACATTCTGGAGGGACAGGGTGGAGCGACATTCTGGAGTGACATGGAGGAGCGACATTCTAGAGTGACATGTAAGATCGACATGGAATAGCGATATGGAGGATCGACAAGGAGGAACAATATTCAGAAGCAACATGGAGGACTGACATGGAGGAGCAACATGGCAGAGCGACTAGGGGGAGCTATATGGAGTAGCGACATGGAGGACTGACATGGAGGAGTGACATGGAGGAGTGATATGGAAGACAGGGAGGAGTGACATGTAGGGTCGACATGGAGGAGGAATATGGAGGAATGACATTCTGTAGTGACATGGAGGTATCGACATTGAGTAGTGACATGGAGGAGTGACAAGAAGGAGCGACACAGAGGAGTGACATGGAGGAGCAACATGGAGGATTGACATAGAGGTGTAACATGAAGGATCTGCATGGAGGAGCTACATGGAGTAGGTACATGGGGGAGTGAAATGGAAGACATGGAGGAGTGACATGGAGGATCAACATGGAGCAGTGACATGGAGGAGTGACATGGAAGTGTGACATGGAGGAGTGACAGATAGGATTGACATGGAGGAGGTACATGGAGGAGTGACGTGGAAGACAGGGAGGAATGACATGGAGGAGGAGCGCAATAGAGGATCGACATGGAGGAGTGACATTGAGGAGTGGGATGGAGGAGCGACATGGAAGAGTGACATGGAGGAGCGACATGGAAGAGCGACATGGAGGATCTACATGGAGGAGCAACATGGAAGAGTATCAAGGTTGATCGACATGGAGAAGTGAAATGGAGGAGTGAAATGGAGGAGAGACATGGAAGATCGACATGGAGGATCGACATGTAGGAGTGACATTCTAGAGTTATATCTGGTTGACATGGAGGAGCAACATTCTGGAGTGACATGGAGGAGCGACATGGTGGAGTGATATGGAAGACATGGAGGAGTGACATGGAGGATCGATATGGAGCAGTGACATGGAGGAGTGACAAAGAGGAGCGACATGGAGGAGTGATATGGAGGAGGGACATGGAAGATGGGGAGGATTGACATGTAGGAGCAAAATGGAGGTGTTAAATTGAGGATGGACATGGAGAAGTGATATGGAGGAGTGACATGGAGAAGCGGCATTCTGGTGTGACATGGAGGAGATACATGGAGGAGCAGGGACGAGAGACATAGACGATCGACATGGAAAAGTCACATGGAGGAGCGCAATAGAGGATCGACATGGAGCACACTGAGGAGTGAAATGGAGGGGCGACATGGAGGATAGACATGGAGGATCGACATTGAGGAGTGGAATGGAGGAGCGACATGGAAGAGTGATATGGAGGAGAGACATTCTGGAGTGACATGGAGGAGCGACATGGTGAAGTGATATAGAAGACATGGAGGAGTGACATGGAGGATCGACATTGAGCAGTGAAATGGAGGAGTGACAAAGAGGAGCGACATGGTGGAGTGATATGGAGGAGTGACATTTTGGAGGGACATTTTGGAGGGACATTCTGGAGTGACATTGATGAGAGCTATGGAGAATTGACATAGAGGAGTAACATGAAGATCTACATGGAGGAGCCATGGAAAACATGGAGCAGTGAAATGGAGGAGCAACATCGAGGATCGACATGGAGGATCGACATGAAGCAGTGACATGGAAGAGTGACATTGAGGATCGACATGGAGGAGTCCACATGGAGGAACGACATGGAGGAGTGACATGGAGGAGTGACATGGAAGACAGGTAGGAGTGACATGGAGGAGCGACATCCTGGACTGACATTATGGAGTGACATTGATGAGCTACATAGAGTAGGTACATAGGGGAGTGACATGGAAGACATGGAGGAGTGAAATGGGGGAGTGACATGGAAGATGGGGAGGGTTGACATGTAGGAGCAAAATGGAGGTGTTAAATTGAGAATGGACATGGAGAAGTGATATGGAGGAGGGACATGGAGGAGTGACATTCTGGAGGGGCATTCTGGATTGACATGGAGGAGTGACATAGAGGATGGACATAGAGGTTTGACATGGAGAAGGACATGGCGCAGTGACATTCTGGAGTTAAATTCTGGATTGACATTCTGGATTGACATGGAGGAGCAACATTCCCGAGTGACATGGAGGAGTTTTATGGATGAGCAATTAGGAGCGACATGGAGGAACGTACCGGAGGAGAGACATTGAGTAGTGACTTGGAGTAGTGACAAGGAGGAGTGACATGAAGGAGTAAGAAGGAGGAGCGACATGGAGGAGTGACATGGAGGATCAACATTGTGGAGTGACATGGAGAAGCGGCATTCTGGTGTGACATGGAGGAGATACATGGAGGAGTCACATGGAGGAGTGTCAGGAGTGACATGGAACACATGGTGGAGTGACATTGAAGATCGACATTGAGAATCGAAATGGAGGATCGACATGAAACAGTGACATGGAGGAGTGACATGGAAGTGTGACATGGAGGATTGACTTGGAGGATCGACATGGAGGAGTGACATGGGGGAGCGACATTGTGGAGTGACTTGGAGGAGTGTCATGTAGGTTGACATGGAGGAGTGACGTGGAAGACAGGGAAGAATGACATGGAGGAGCGCAATAGAGGATCAACATGGAGCACATGGAGGAGTGAAATGGAGGAGCGACATGGAGGATCTACATGGATGAGCGACATCACGGAGCGACATGGAAGACTGACAACGAGGAGGTAAATTCTGGAGGAACATGGTGGAGCGACATTCTGGAGTGACATTCTGGAGTGACATGGAGGAGCGATATGGAAGATCGACATGGAGGAGTAATATGTAGGATCTAAATGGAGGAGTTACATGGAGGAGTGACTAGGAAGACAGGGAGGAATGACATGGAGGAGCGCAAAAGAGGATTGACATGGAGCAGTGACATGGAGGAGGGACATGGTGGATTAACAATCTGTAGTTAAATTCATGAGTGACATTCTGGAGTGACATGGAGGAGCGACAGTCTGGAGTGACATGAAGGAATGACATGAAGGAGTCATATGGAGGATCGATATGAATAAGTGACATGGAGGAGCAACATGGAGTATCGACATGGAGGATCAACATGGAGGAGTGTTAACGAGGAGGTACATTCTGGAGGGACAGGGTGGAGCAACATTCTGGAGTGACATTCTGGAGTGACATCCTGGAGTGACATTGATGAGAGATATGGAGGGTTGACATAAAGGAGTAACATGAAGGATCTACATGGGGGAATGACATGGAGGATCGAAATGGAGGATTGACGTGTAGCATTGAAATGGAGGAATGACAAGGAGGAGCGACATGGCGGAGTAACAAGGAGGAGCGACATGGCGGAGTGACATGGAGGAGTGACATGTAGTATTGACATGGAGGAGTTACATAGAGGAGTGACGTGGAAGAGAGGGAGGAGAGACAAGGTGGAGCGACATGGAGGAGCGAAATAGAGGGTCGACATGGAGGAGTGACTTGGAGGAGCGACATGGAAGAGCGACATGGAGGAGCTACATGGAGGTGTGACATCACGGAGCGACATGGAGGTCTGACAACGAGGTGGTACATTCTGGAGGGACAGGGTGGAGCGACATTCTGGAGTGACATGGAGGAGCGACATTCTGGAGTGACATGTAAGATCGACATGGAAGAGCGATATGGACGATCGACATGGAGGAACAACATTGAGGAGCAACATGGAGGACTGACATGGAGGAGTAACATGGCAGAGCGACTAGGGGGAGCTACATGGAGTAGCGACATCACGGAGCGACATGGAGGACTGACATGGAGGAGTGACATGGAGGCGTGATATGGAAGACAGGGAGGAGTGACATGTAGGGTCGACATGGAGGAGGAATATGGAGGAATGACATTCTGGAGTGACTTGCAGGAGGGACATTCTGGAGTGACATGGAGGTATCGACATGGAGGATTGACATAGAGGTGTAACATGAAGGATCTGCATGGAGGAGCTACATGGAGGATCAACATGGAGCAGTGACATGGAGGAGTGACATGGAAGTGTGACATGGAGGAGTGACATGGAGGATCGACATGGAGTGACATGGAGAAGCGACATGGGGGAGTGAAATGGAAGACATGGAGGAGTGACATGGAGGATCAACATGGAGCAGTGACATGGAGGAGTGATATGGAAGTGTGACATGGAGGAGTGACATGGAGGATCGACATGGAGAAGCGACATGGTGGAGTGACATGGAGGATAGACATGGAGGAGTGACATGGAGGATCGACATTGAGGAGTGGAATGGAGGAGCGACATGTAGGAGTGACATGGAGGAACAACATGGAGGAGTGACATGGAGGAGTGACATGGAAGACAGGTAGGAGTGACATGGAGGAGTGACGTGGAAGACAGGGAGGAATGACATGGAGGAGCGCAATAGAGGATCGACACGGAGCACATTGAGGAGTGAAATGGAGGAGCGACATGGAGGATAGACATGGAGGAACAACATGGAGGAGTGACATGGAGGAGTGACATGGAAGACAGGTAGGAGTGACATGGAGGAGCGACATTCTGGACTGACATTCTGGAGTGACATTGATGAGCTACATGGAGGAGGTACATAGGGGAGTGACATGGAAGACATGGAGGAGTGATATGGGGGAGTGACATGGAAGATGGGGAGGATTGACATGTAGGAGCAAAATGGAGGTGTTAAATTGAGGATGGACATGGAGAAGTGATATGGAGGAGGGACATGGAAGTGTGACATGGAGGAGTGACATGGAAGATCGACATGGAGGAGTGACATAAAGGCTCTGCATGGAGGAGCTACATGGCGGAGTGACATGGAAGACATGGAGTAGTGAAATGGTGGAGAAACATGGAGGATCGAATTGGAGGATCAACATGAAGGAGTGACATGGAGGAGGGACATGGAGGAGGGACATGGAAGAGCGACATTCTGGAGTGACATTCTTGAGAGACATTCTGGAGTGACATGGAGGAGGCGACATGGAGGAGGGACATGGAGGAGCGACATTCTGGAGTGACATGGAGGAGCGACATTCTGGAGTGACATGTAAGATAGACATGGAGGAGTAACATGGAGGATTGACATGGAAGAGCGATATGGAGGATCGACAAGGAGGAACAACATTGAGGAAATACATGGAGGACTGACATGGAGGAGTAACATGGCAGAGCGACTAGGGGGAGCTACATGGAGTAGCGACATCACGCAGCGACATGGAGGACTGACATGGAGGAGTGACATGGAGGCGTGATATGGAAGACAGGGAGGAGTGACATGTAGGGTCGACATGGAGGAGTGACATGAAAGGAGCAATATGGAGGATTGACACAGAGGTGTAACATGAAGGATATGCATGGAGGAGCTACATGGAGGAGGTACATGGGGTAGTGAAATGGATTTCTCCTCCAGAAACACTGAGAAGTGGATTCATATGAAAAATGTGAAATTTCTTCACAGAAAAACATTTCTTGCATTGGAAACACAAAAAAAAGGATAAATATGAAAGGGAACACAGTTTTCCCAAATATAATATGATAGTTTACGACTCCAGGTATCAAACTATCAGTCTGAGCTGAATTCCATGTTAAACGCTAGTTTTCATCAATAAACTCGCTTAATATGTCTTTCTCACCCAAAACCACTCAGGAACGCATTTCTCCTCCAGAAACACTGAAACGTGCATTTATATGAAGAATATGTGATTTATTTACAGAAACACATCTGTTATACTGGAAACATACAAAAAAGAGACAGAATATGAAAAAAACATTGTTTTCTCAAATTTTACATTAGAATTCTCTTCCAAGTATCAAATCTTCATTCTAAGCTCAATTCTATGCAAAACTCTTGTTTTCATCACTAAACTCGCTTAATATGTCTTTCTCATCCAAAACCACTCAGAAACGCATTTCTCCTCAAGAAACACTGAAAAGTGCGTTTATATGAAGAATATGTGATTTATTTACAGAAACACATTTGTTATACTGGAAATATACAAAAAAGAGACAGAATATGAAAAAACATTGTTTTCTCAAATTTTACATTAGAATTCTCTTCAAGTATCAAATCTTCATTCTGAGCTCAATTCTATGCAAAACTCTTGTTTTCATCACTAAACTCGCTTAATATGTCTTTCTCATGCAAAACCACTCAGAAACGCATTTCTCCTCAAGAAACACTGAAAAGTGCGTTTATTGAAGAATATGTGATTTATTTACAGAAACACATTGTTATACTGGAAACATACAAAAAAGAGACAGAATATGAAAAAAACATTGTTTTCTCAAATTTTACATTAGAATTCTCTTCCAAGTATCAAATCTTCATTCTGAGCTCAATTCTATGCAAACTCTTGTTTTCATCACTAAACTCGCTTAATATGTCTTTCTCATGCAAAACCACTCAGAAAATTTCTCCTCAAGAAACACTGAAAAGTGCGTTTATTGAAGAATATGTGATTTATTTACAGAAACACATTGTTATACTGGAAACATACAAAAAAGAGACAGAATATGAAAAAAACATTGTTTTCTCAAATTTTACATTAGAATTCGCTTCCAAGTATCAAATCTTCATTCTAGCTCAATTCTATGCAAAACTCTTGTTTTCATCACTAAACTCGCTTAATATGTCTTTCTCATGCAAAACCACTCAGAAACGCATTTCTCCTCAAGAAACACTGAAAAGTGCGTTTATATGAAGAATATGTGATTTATTTACAGAAACACATTGTTATACTGGAAACATACAAAAAAGAGACAGAATATGAAAAAAACATTGTTTTCTCAAATTTTACATTAGAATTCTCTCCAAGTATCAAATCTTCATTCTGAGCTCAATTCTATGCAAAACTCTTGTTTTCATCACTAAACTCGCTTAATATGTCTTTCTCATGCAAAACCACTCAGAAACGCATTTCTCCTCAAGAAACACTGAAAAGTGCGTTTATATGAAGAATATGTGATTTATTTACAGAAACACATTGTTATACTGGAAACATACAAAAAAGAGACAGAATATGAAAAAACATTGTTTTCTCAAATTTTACATTAGAATTCTCTTCCAAGTATCAAATCTTCATTCTGAGCTCAATTCTATGCAAAACTCTTGTTTTCATCACTAAACTCGCTTAATATGTCTTTCTCATGCAAAACCACTCAGGAACGCATTTCTCCTCAAGAAACACTGAAACGTGCATTTACATGAAAATGATGTGATTTCTTCAGAAAATAAATCTCTTTATTGGAAACATACAAAACAGGATGAAAATGAAAGGGAATATATTTTTACAATTTTTTTACATAGTAGTTGGCCTTTCTGCATCAAACCTTCACACTGACCTCATTCCATGTAAAACTTTAGTTTTCATCATTAAACTTTATATGTCGAAAACTTTCTTGGAAAAAAAGTCAAAGTATAGTATTTCAATAAATGTCATAAAAAAAGTTATACTACTATTATATATTTTGATTTTATTGAAAAAAAGTCATACTATATTGTATATCGAAAAAATGAATTGTATAACATGTCGAACAAAGTTAAATTATATATTGTCGAAAAAAATGAATTGTATAATAAATCGAAAAATGTCTTGGAAAAAAAAAAGTCGAAAAAAATCATGAAAAAAAGTACCGTATAAGATGTCGAAAATTTTCTTGAAGAAAAGTCAAAGTATAGTTTGAAAAAAAAATATTTCAAAAAATGTCATGAAAAAAAAGTTATAGCATAGCATTTTGAAATTTTTGGGAAAAAAATACAATATTGTATATGTCAGCGACATTGAAGATCGACATGGAGGAGTAACATGTTGGATCCACATGGAGGAATGACATGGAGGATCGACATGGAGGAGTGACATGGAAGAGCGACATGGAAGAGTGACATGGAGGAGCTACATGGAGGTGCGACATCACGGAGACATGGACGTCTGACAACGAGGAGGTACATTCTGGAGGGACAGGGTGGAGCGACATTCTGGAGTACATGGAGGAGCGACATGCTGGATTGACATGGAAGATCGACATGGAGGATTAACATGTAGGATCTAAATGGAGGAGTGACATGGAGGGTTGACATGGAGGAGCGATATGGAGGATCGACAAGGAGGAGCAATATTGAGGTGCAACATGGAAAAAAGTACTGACATGTAGTGATATGGAAGACAGGGAGGAGTGACATGGAGGGTCGACATGGAGGAGTGACATGGAGGAGGAATATGGAGGAGTGACATTCTGGAGTGACATTCATGAGGAACATTCTGGAGTGACATGGAGGTATCGACATGGAGGAGTGACAAGAAGGAGCGACACAGAGGAGTGACATGAAGGAGCAACATGGAGGATTGACATAGTGGTGTAACATGAAGGATTTGCATGGAGGAGCTACATGGAGGAGGTACATGGGGGAGTGAAATGGAAGACATGGAGGAGTGACAAGGTGGAGAAACATGGAGGATCGACATGGAGCAGTGACATAAAGGATTGACATGGAAGTGTGACATTGAAGAGTGACATGGAGGATCGACATGGAGGAGTGACGTGGAAGACAGGGAGGAATGACATGGAGGAGTGAAAAAGAGGATCGACATGGAGCAGGGACATGGAGGATTAACAATCTGGAGTTAAATTCATGAGTGACATGGAGGAGCGACATTCTGGAGTGACATGGAGGAATGACATGAAGGAGTGATATGGAGGAGCAAGGAGGAGCGACACTGAGGATCGATATGAATAAGTTACATGGAGGAGCGACACATTGGAGTGACATGGAAGATATGGAGGAGTGACATGGAGGAGCAACATGGAGTATCGACATGGAGGATCAACATGGAGGAGTGACATTGAGGTGCGACATCACGGAGCGACATGGAGGTCTGACAACGAGGAGCAACATTCTGGAGGGACATGGAGGAGTGACATTCTGGAGGGGCATTCTGGATTGACATGAAGGAGCAACATTTCCAAATGACATGGAGGAGTTTTATGGATGAGCAATTAGGAGCGACATGAAGGATCGAACCGGAGGAGTGACATGGAAGACATGGAGTGACATGGAGGATCGACATTGAGTAGTGACTTGGAGTAGTGACAAGGAGGAGCGACATTGATGAGTGACATGGAAGAGCGATATTCTGGAGTCACATGGAGTAGCGACATGGTGGAGTGATATGGAGGATTAGGGAGGAGCCACATGTGTCGACATGGAAGACATGGAGGAGTGACATGGAGGATCGACATGGAGCAGTGACATGGAGGAGTGACACGGAGAAGCGACATGGAGGATCGACATGGCGGAGTTACATGCAGGACTGACATGGAAGAAAGGGAAGAGTGACATGGAGTGGCGACATGGAGGTGTGAAATAGAGGATCGACATGGAGGAGGTATATGGAGGAGTGACATTCTGGAGTGACTTTCTGGAGGGACATTCTGGACTGACATGGAGGTATCGAAATGGAGGAGTGACAAGGAGGAGTGATATAGAGGATCAACATAGAGGAGTGACATGGAGGAGCGACATTGAGGATCAACAAGGAGGAGCGACATGGAAGAGCGACATGGAAGAGCGACATGGAGTATCGACATGGAGGAGTGACATGGAAGAGCGACATGGAAGAGCGACATGGAGTATCGACAAGGAGGAGTGACATGGAAGAGCGACATGGAAGAGCGACATGGAGGAGCTACATGGAGGAACAATATTGAGAAGCAACATGGAGGACTGACATGGAGGAGCAACATGGCAGAGCGACTAGGGGGAGCTACATGAGTAGCGACATCACGGAGCGACGTGGAGGAGTGATATGGAAGACAGGGAGGAGTGACATGTAGGGTCGACATGGAGGAGGAATATGGAGGAATGACATTCTGGAGTAACTTGCAGGAGGGACATTCTGGAGTGACATGGAGGTATCGACATTGAGTAGTGACATGGAGGAGTGACAAAAAGGAGCGACACAGAGGAGTGACATGGAGGAGCAACATGGAGGATAGACATGGAGGATCGACATTGAGGAGTGGAATGGAGGAGCGACATGGAAGAGTGACATGGAGGAGCGACATGGAAGAGCGACATGGAGGATCTACATGGAGGAGCAAAATCACGGAGCGACATGGAAGACTGACAACGAGGAGATACAGTCTGGAGGACCATGGTGGAGCGACATTCTGGAGTGACATGGAGGAGCGACATTGAGGATCAACAAGGAGGAGCAACAATGAGGAGCAACATGGAGGACTGACATGGAGGATCAACATGGAGGAGTCGACATGGAGTATTGACAAGGAGGACTTACATGGAAGAGTATCAAGGTTGATCGACATGGAGAAGTGAAATGGAGGAGTGACATGGTAGAGATGGAGGAGTGATATGGAGGAGAGACATGGAAGAGCGACATGGAGGATCGACATGTAGGAGTGACATTCTGGAGTTAAATCTGGTTGACATGGAGGAGCGACATTCTGGAGTGACATGGAGGAGCGACATGGTGGAGTGATATGGAAGACATGGAGGAGTGACATGGAGGCTCGACATTGAGCAGTGACATGGAGGAGTGACAAAGAGGAGTGACATGGAAGATGGGGAGGCTTGACATGTAGGAGCAAAATGGAGGTGTTAAATTGAGGAGGGACATGGAGGAGTGACTTTCTGGAGGGGCATTCTGGATTGACATGGAGGAGTGACATGGAGGATGGACATAGAGGATTTACATGAGGAAGGACAAGGAGGAGTGACATTCTGGAGTTAAATTCTGGATTGACATTCTGGATTGACATTCTGGATTGACATGGGGGAGCAACATTCCCGAGTGACATGGAGGAGTTTTATGGATGAGCAATTTGGAGCGACATGGAGGATCAACATTGAGTAGTGACTTGGAGTGGCAGGGACGAAAGAGACATAGAGGATCGACATGGAAAAGTCACATGGAGGAGTGTCAGGAGTGACATGGAACACATGGTGGAGTGACATTGAAGATCGACATTGGGGATCGAAATGGAGGATCGACATGAAACAGTGACATGGAGGAGTGACATGGAAGTGTGACATGGAGGAGTGACTTGGCGGATCGACATGGAGGAGTGACATGGGGGAGCGACATGGTGTAGTGACTTGGAGGAGTGATATGTAGGTTGACATGGAGGAGTGACGTGGAAGACAGGGAGGAATGACATGGAGGAGTGCAATAGAGGATCAACATGGAGCACATGGAGGAGTGAAATGGAGGAGCGACATGGAGGATCGACATTGAGGAGTGACATGGAGGAGCGACATGGAAGAGCGACATGCAAGATCTACATGGAGGAGCGACATCACGGAGCGACATGGAAGACTGACAAAGAGGAGGTACAGTCTGGAGTGACATGGAGGAGCGATATGTAAGATCGACATGGAGGAGTAACATGTAGGATCTAAATGGAGGAGTTACATGGACGTGGAAGACAGGGAGGAATGACATGGAGGAGCGCAAAAGATGATCGACATGGAGCAGTGACATGGAGGAGGGACATGGAGGATTAACAATCTGGAGTTAAATTCATGAGTGACATTCTAGAGTGACATGGAGGAGCGACATTCTGGAGTGACATGGAGGAATGACATGAAGGAGTGATATGGAGGAGCAAGGAGGATCGCTGAGGATCGATATGAATAAGTTACATGGATGAGCGACATATTGGAGTGACATGGAAGATATGGAGGAGTGACATGGAGGAGCAACATGGAGTATCGACATGGAGGATCAACATGGAGGAGTGACATTGAGGAGGTACATGGAGGTCTGATAACGAGGAGGTACATTCTGGAGGGACAGAGTGGAGCAACATTCTGGAGTGACATTCTGGAGTGACATTCTGGAGTGACATTCTGGAGTGACATTAATGAGAGATATGGAGGGTTGACATAAAGGAGTAACATGAAGGATCTACATGGGGGAATGACATGGAGGATCGAAATGGAGGATTGACATGTAGCATTGATATGGAGGAATGACAAGGAGGAGCGACATGGAGGAGTAACAAGGAGGAGCAACATCGAGCAGTGACATGGAGGTGTGTCATATAGGATCGACTTGGAGGAGCAACATGGCGGAGTGACATGGAGGAGCGACATGGAGGAGTGACATGTAGGAGTGACATGTAGTATTGACATGGAGGAGTTACATAGAGGAGTGACGTGGAAGAAAGGGAGGAGAGACAAGGAGGAGCGACATGGAGGAATGAAATAGAGGATCGACATTCTGGAGTGACATGGAGAAGCGGCATTCTGGTGTGACATGGAGGAGATACATGGAGGAGTGATATGGAGGAGCAGGGACGAAAGAGACATAGAGGATCGACATGGAAAAGTCACATGGAGGAGTGTCAGGAGTGACATGGAACACATGGTGGAGTGACATTGAAGATCGACATTGGGGATCGAAATGGAGGATCGACATGAAACAGTGACATGGAGGAGTGACATGGAAGTGTGACATGGAGGAGTGACTTGGCGGATCGACATGGAGGAGTGACATGGGGGAGCGACATGGTGTAGTGACTTGGAGGAGTGATATGTAGGTTGACATGGAGGAGTGACGTGGAAGACAGGGAGGAATGACATGGAGGAGTGCAATAGAGGATCAACATGGAGCACATGGAGGAGTGAAATGGAGGAGCGACATGGAGGATCGACATTGAGGAGTGACATGGAGGAGCGACATGGAAGAGCGACATGCAAGATCTACATGGAGGAGCGACATCACGGAGCGACATGGAAGACTGACAAAGAGGAGGTACAGTCTGGAGTGACATGGAGGAGCGATATGTAAGATCGACATGGAGGAGTAACATGTAGGATCTAAATGGAGGAGTTACATGGACGTGGAAGACAGGGAGGAATGACATGGAGGAGCGCAAAAGATGATCGACATGGAGCAGTGACATGGAGGAGGGACATGGAGGATTAACAATCTGGAGTTAAATTCATGAGTGACATTCTAGAGTGACATGGAGGAGCGACATTCTGGAGTGACATGGAGGAATGACATGAAGGAGTGATATGGAGGAGCAAGGAGGATCGCTGAGGATCGATATGAATAAGTTACATGGATGAGCGACATATTGGAGTGACATGGAAGATATGGAGGAGTGACATGGAGGAGCAACATGGAGTATCGACATGGAGGATCAACATGGAGGAGTGACATTGAGGAGGTACATGGAGGTCTGATAACGAGGAGGTACATTCTGGAGGGACAGAGTGGAGCAACATTCTGGAGTGACATTCTGGAGTGACATTCTGGAGTGACATTGATGAGAGATATGGAGGGTTGACATAAAGGAGTAACATGAAGGATCTACATGGGGGAATGACATGGAGGAACGAAATGGAGGATTGACATGTAGCATTGATATGGAGGAATGACAAGGAGGAGCGACATGGAGGAGTAACAAGGAGGAGCAACATCGAGCAGTGACATGGAGGTGTGTCATATAGGATCGACTTGGAGGAGCAACATGGCGGAGTGACATGGAGGAGCGACATGGAGGAGTGACATGTAGGAGTGACATGTAGTATTGACATGGAGGAGTTACATAGAGGAGTGACGTGGAAGAAAGGGAGGAGAGACAAGGAGGAGCGACATGGAGGAATGAAATAGAGGATCGACATGGAGGAGTGATTTGGAGGAGCGACATGGAAGCTCGACATGGAGGAGCTACATGGAGGTGCGACATCACGGAGCGACATGGAGGTCTGACAACGAGGAGGTACATTCTGGAGGGACAGGGTGGAGCGACATTCTGGAGTGACATGGAGGAGCGACATTCTGGAGTGACATGTAAGATCGACATGGAAGAGCGATATGGACGATCGACATGGAGGAACAACATTGAGGAGCAACATGGAGGACTGACATGGAGGTACTCCATGTTACTACATGGCAGAGTGACTAGGGGGAGCTACATGGAGTAGCGACATCACGGAGCAACATGGAGGACTGACATGGAGGAGTGACATGGAGGCGTGATATGGAAGACAGGGAGGAGTGACATGTAGGGTCGACATGGAGGAGGAATATGGAGGAATGACATTCTGAAGTGACTTGGAGGTATCGAGACTGAGTAGTGGACATTGAGGAGTAACAAGAAGGAGCGACACAGAGGAGTGACATGGAGGATCAACATGGAGCAGTGACATGGAGGAGTGACATGGAAGTGTGACATGGAGGAGTGACATGGAAGTGTGACATGGAGGAATGACATGGAGGATCGACATGGAGTGACATGGAGAAGCGACATGGGGGAGTGAAATGGAAGACATGGAGGAGTGACATGGAGGATCAACATGGAGGAGTGACATGGAAGTGTGACATGGAGGAATGACATGGAGGAGCGACATTCTGGACTGACATTCTGGAGTGACATTGAGGAGCTACATGGAGGAGGTACATAGGGGAGTGACATAGAGGAACGACATGGAGGAGTGTCATGAGAGACGGTAGGAGTGACATGGAGGAGTGACGTGGAAGACAGGGAGGAATGACTTGGAGGAGCGCAATAGAGGATCGACATGGAGCACATTGAGGCGTGAAATGGTGGAGCGACATGGAGGATAGACATGGAGGAGTGACATGGAGGATCGACATTGAGGAGTGGAATGGAGGAGCGACATGTAGGAGTGACATAGAGGAACAACTGGAGGAGTGACATGGAGGAGTGACATGGAAGACAGGTATGAGTGACATGGAGGAGCGACATTCTGGACTGACATTCTGGAGTGACATTGATGAGCTACATGGAGGAGGTACATAGGGGAGTGACATGGAAGACATGGAGGAGTGAAATGTGGGAGTGACATGGAAGATGGGGAGGATTGACATATAGGAGCAAAATGGAGGTGTTAAATTGAGGATGGACATGGAGAAGTGATATGGAGGAGGGACATGGAAGTGTGACATGGAGGAGTGACATGGATGATCGACATGGAGGAGTGACATGAAGGATCTGCATGGAGGAGCTACATGGCGGAGTGACATGGAAGACATGGAGTAGTGAAATGGTGGAGAAACATGGAGGATCGAATTGGAGGATCAACATGAAGGAGTGACATGGAGGAGGGACATGGAGGAGTGACATGGAGGAGCTACATTCTGGAGTGACATTCTTGAGGGACATTCTGGAGTGCCATGGAGGAGCGACATCGAGGAGGGACATGGAGAGCGACATTCTGGAGTGACATGGAGGAGCGACATTCTGGAGTGACATGTAAGATAGACATGGAGGAGTAACATGGAGGATTGACATGGAAGAGCGATATGGAGGATCGACAAGGAGGAACAACATTGAGGAAATACATGGAGGATTGACATGGAGGAGTAACATGGCAGAGCGACTAGGGGGAGCTACATGGAGTAGCGACATCACGGAGCGACATGGAGGACTGACATGGAGGAGTGACATGGAGGCGTGATATGGAAGACAGGGAGGAGTGATATGTAGGGTCGACATGGAGGAGTGACATGGAGGAGCAACATGGAGGATTGACATAGAGGTGTAACATGAAGGAGCTACATGGAGGAGGTACATGGGGGAGTGAAATGGATTTCTCCTCCAGAAACACTGAGAAGTGGATTCATATGAAAAATGTGAAATTTCTTCACAGAAAAACATTTCTTGCATTGGAAACACACAAAAAAGGATAAATATGAAAGGGAACACAGTTTTCCAAAATATAATATGATAGTTTAGTCTGAGCTGAATTCCATGTTAAACGCTAGATTTCATCAATAAACTCGCTTAATATGTCTTTCTCACCCAAAACCACTCAGGAACGCATTTCACCTCCAGAAACACTGAAAAGTGCATTTATATGAAGAATATGTGTTTATTTACAGAAACACATCTGTTATACTGGAAACATACAAAAAGAGACAGAATATGAAAAAAACATTGTTTTATCAAATTTTACATTAGAATTCTCTTCCAAGTATCAAATCTTCAGTCTAAGCTCAATTCTATGCAAAACTCTTGTTTTCATCACTAAACTCGCTTAATATGTCTTTCTCATGCAAAACCACTCAGAAACGCATTTCTCCTCTAGAAACACTGAAAAGTGCGTTTATATGAAGAATATGTGATTTATTTACAGAAACACATTTGTTATACTGGAAACATACAAAAAAGAGACAGAATATGAAAAAAACATTGTTTTCTCAAATTTTACATTAGAATTCTCTTCCAAGTATCAAATCTTCATTCTGAGCTCAATTCTATGCAAAACTCTTGTTTTCATCACTAAACTCGGTTAATATGTCTTTCTCATGCAAAACCACTCAGGAACGCATTTCTCCTCAAGAAACACTGAAACGTGCATTTACATGAAAATTATGTGATTTCTTCAGAAAATAAATCTCTTTTATTGGAAACATACAAAACAGGATGAAAATGAAAGGGAATATATTTTTACAATTTTTTTACATAATAGTTGGCCTTTCTGCATCAAACCTTCACACTGACCTCAGTTCCATGTAAAACTTTAGTTTTCATCATTAAACTTGCTTAAACTGTTTTTAAAAAAAATCCATTGTATTATATGTCGAAAAATTTCTTGGAAAAAATGTCAAAGTATAGTATTTCAAAAAATGTCATGAATAAAAAGTTATACTACTACTATATTTTGATTTTTTTTTAAAAAAAGTCATACTATATTGTATATCGAAAGATTTCATGAAAATAATTCATAGCAAAAATGAATTGTATAACATGTCGAACAAAGTTAAACTATATCTTGTCGAAAAGTTTCATGAAAAAATTAATTGTATAATAAATCGAAAAATGTCTTGAAAAAAAGTCGAAAAAAATCATTGTATAAAATATCGAAAAAAATCATGAAAAAAAGTAGCGTATAAGATGTCCAAAATTTTCTTGAAGAAAAGTCAAAGTATAGTTGAAAAAAAAATGTTTCAAAAAATGTCATGAAAAAAAGTTATAGTATAGCATTTTGAAATTTTTTGGCGATATTGAAGATCGACATGAAGGAGTCCACATGGAGGAATGACATGGAGGATCGACATGGAGGAGTGACATGGAAGAGCGACATGGAAGAGCGACATGGAGGATTAACATGTAGGATCTAAATGGAGGAGTGACATGGAGGGTTGACATGGAGGAGCGATATGGAGGATCGACAAGGAGGAAAAATATTGAGGTGCAACATGGAGGACTGACATGAAGTAGTGATATGGAAGACAGGGAGGAGTGACATGGAGGGTCGACATGGAGGAGTGACATGGAGGAGTGACATTCAGGAGGAACATTCTGGAGTGACATGGAGGTATCGACATTGAGTAGTGACATGGAGGAGTGACAAGAAGGAGCGACACAGAGGAGTGATATGAAGGTGTAACATGAAGGATCTGCATGGAGGAGCTACATGGAGGAGGTACATGGGGGAGTGAAATGGAAGACATGGAGGAGTGACAAGGTGGAGAAACATGGAGGATCGAATTGGAGGATCGACAAGGAGCAGTGATATAAAGGATTGACATGGAAGCGTGACATGGAAGAGTGACATGGAGGATCGACATGGAGCAGTGACATGGAGGAGTGACAGATAGGATCGACATGGAGGAGGTACATGGAGGAGCGACATGGAGGAGTGACATGGAGGAGTGACTTGGAAGACAGGGAGGAATGACATGGAGGATTGCAAAAGAGGATCGACATGGAGCAGTGACATGGAGGAGGGACATGGAGGATTAACAATCTGGAGTTAAATTCATGAGTGACATTCTAGAGTGACATGGAGGAATGACATGAAGGAGTGATATGGAGGAGCAAGGAGGAGCGACACTGAGGATCGATATGAATAAATTACATGGAGGAGCGACACATTGGAGTGACATGGAAGATATGGAGGAGTGACATTGAGGTGCGACATCACGGAGCGACATGGAGGTCTGACAACGAGGAGGTACATTCTGGAGGGAATGGAGGAGTGACATTCTGGAGGGGCATTCTGGATTGACATGGAGGAGTGACATGGAGGTGTGAAATAGAGGATTGACATGGAGGAAGGACATGGAGGAGTGACATTCTGTATTGACATTCTGGATATACATGGAGGAGCAACATTTCCAAATGAAATGGAGGAGTTTTATGGATGAGCAATTAGGAGCGACATGGAGGATCGAACCGGAGGAGTGACATGGAAGACATGGAGTGACATGGAGGATCGACATTGAGTAGTGACTTGGAGTAGTGACAAGGAGGAGTGACATGAAGGAGTAAGAAGGAGGAGCGACATTGATGAGTGACATGGAAGAGCGACATGGAAGAGCGACATGGAGGAGCTACATGGAGGTGCGACATCACGTAGCGACATGGAGGTCTGACAACGAGGAGGTACATTCTGGAGGGACAGGGTGGAGCGACATTCTGGAGTGACATGGAGGAGCGACATTCTAGAGTGACATGTAAGATCGACATGGAATAGCGATATGGAGGATCGACAAGGAGGAACAATATTCAGAAGCAACATGGAGGACTGACATGGAGGAGCAACATGGCAGAGCGACTAGGGGGAGCGATATGGAGTAGCGACATGGAGGACTGACATGGAGGAGTGACATGGAGGAGTGATATGGAAGACAGGGAGGAGTGACATGTAGGGTCGACATGGAGGAGGAATATGGAGGAATGACATTCTGTAGTGACATGGAGGTATCGACATTGAGTAGTGACATGGAGGAGTGACAAGAAGGAGCGACACAGAGGAGTGACATGGAGGAGCAACATGGAGGATTGACATAGAGGTGTAACATGAAGGATCTGCATGGAGGAGCTACATGGAGTAGGTACATGGGGGAGTGAAATGGAAGACATGGAGGAGTGACATGGAGGATCAACATGGAGCAGTGACATGGAGGAGTGACATGGAAGTGTGACATGGAGGAGTGACAGATAGGATTGACATGGAGGAGGTACATGGAGGAGTGACGTGGAAGACAGGGAGGAATGACATGGAGGAGGAGCGCAATAGAGGATCGACATGGAGGAGTGACATTGAGGAGTGGGATGGAGGAGCGACATGGAAGAGTGACATGGAGGAGCGACATGGAAGAGTGACATGAGGATTACATGGAGGAGCAACATGGAAGAGTATCAGGTTGATCGACATGGAGAAGTGAAATGGAGGAGTGAAATGGAGGAGAGACATGGAAGATCGACATGGAGGATTGACATGTAGGAGTGACATGCTAGAGTTATATCTGGTTGACATGGAGGAGCGACATTCTGGAGTGACATGGAGGAGCGACATGGTGGAGTGATATGGAAGACATGGAGGAGTGACATGGAGGATCGATATGGAGCAGTGACATGGAGGAGTGACAAAGAGGAGCGACATGGAGGAGTGATATGGAGGAGGGACATGGAAGATGGGGAGGATTGACATGTAGGAGCAAAATGGAGGTGTTAAATTGAGGATGGACATGGAGAAGTGATATGGAGGAGTGACATGGAGAAGCGGCATTCTGGTGTGACATGGAGGAGATACATGGAGGAGCAGGGACGAGAGACATAGACGATCGACATGGAAAAGTCACATGGAGGAGCGCAATAGAGGATCGACATGGAGCACACTGAGGAGTGAAATGGAGGGGCGACATGGAGGATAGACATGGAGGATCGACATTGAGGAGTGGAATGGAGGAGCGGACATGGCAAGAGTGATATGGAGGAGAGACATTCTGGAGTGACATGGAGGAGCGACATGGTGAAGTGATATAGAAGACATGGAGGAGTGACATGGAGGATCGACATTGAGCAGTGAAAATGGAGGAGTTGACAAAGAGGAGCGACATGGGTGGAGTGATATGGGAGGAGTGACATTTTGGAGGGACATTTTGGAGGGACATTCTGGAGTGGACATTGATTGAGAGCTATGGAGAATTGACATAGAGGAGTAACATGAAGAATCTACATGGAGGAGCCATGGAAAACATGGAGCAGTGAAATGGAGGAGGCAAACATCGAGGATCGACATGGAGGATCGACATGAAGCAGTGACATGGAAGAGTGACATTGAGGATCGACATGGAGGAGTCCACATGGAGGAACGACATGGAGGGAGTGACATGGAGGAGTGACATGGAAGACAGGTAGGAGTGACATGGAGGAGCGACATCCTGGACTGACATTATGGAGTGACAATTGATGAGCTACATAGAGTAGGTACATAGGGGAGTGACATGGAAGACATGGAGGAGTGAAATGGGGGGAGTGACATGGAAGATGGGGAGGGTTGACATGTAGGAGCAAAATGGAGGTGTTAAATTGAGAATGGACATGGAGAAGTGATATGGAGGAGGGACATGGAGGAGTGACATTCTGGAGGGGCATTCTGGATTGACATGGAGGAGTGACATAGAGGATGGACATAGAGGTTTGACATGGAGAAAGGACATGGCGCAGTGACATTCTGGAGTTAAATTCTGGATTGACATTCTGGATTGACATGGAGGAGCAACATTCCCGAGTGACATGGAGGAGTTTTATGGATGAGCAATTAGGAGCGACATGGAGGAACGTACCGGAGGAGAGACATTGAGTAGTGACTTGGAGTAGTGACAAGGAGGAGTGACATGAAGGAGTAAGAAGGAGGAGCGACATGGAGGAGTGACATGGAGGATCAACATTGTGGAGTGACATGGAGAAGCGGCATTCTGGTGTGACATGGAGGAGATACATGGAGGAGTCACATGGAGGAGTGTCAGGAGTGACATGGAACACATGGTGGAGTGACATTGAAGATCGACATTGAGAATCGAAATGGAGGATCGACATGAAACAGTGACATGGAGGAGTGACATGGAAGTGTGACATGGAGGATTGACTTGGAGGATCGACATGGAGGAGTGACATGGGGGAGCGACATTGTGGAGTGACTTGGAGGAGTGTCATGTAGGTTGACATGGAGGAGTGACGTGGAAGACAGGGAAGAATGACATGGAGGAGCGCAATAGAGGATCAACATGGAGCACATGGAGGAGTGAAATGGAGGAGCGACATGGAGGATCTACATGGATGAGCGACATCACGGAGCGACATGGAAGACTGACAACGAGGAGGTAAATTCTGGAGGAACATGGTGGAGCGACATTCTGGAGTGACATTCTGGAGTGACATGGAGGAGCGATATGGAAGATCGACATGGAGGAGTAATATGTAGGATCTAAATGGAGGAGTTACATGGAGGAGTGACTAGGAAGACAGGGAGGAATGACATGGAGGAGCGCAAAAGAGGATTGACATGGAGCAGTGACATGGAGGAGGGACATGGTGGATTAACAATCTGTAGTTAAATTCATGAGTGACATTCTGGAGTGACATGGAGGAGCGACAGTCTGGAGTGACATGAAGGAATGACATGAAGGAGTCATATGGAGGATCGATATGAATAAGTGACATGGAGGAGCAACATGGAGTATCGACATGGAGGATCAACATGGAGGAGTGTTAACGAGGAGGTACATTCTGGAGGGACAGGGTGGAGCAACATTCTGGAGTGACATTCTGGAGTGACATCCTGGAGTGACATTGATGAGAGATATGGAGGGTTGACATAAAGGAGTAACATGAAGGATCTACATGGGGGAATGACATGGAGGATCGAAATGGAGGATTGACGTGTAGCATTGAAATGGAGGAATGACAAGGAGGAGCGACATGGCGGAGTAACAAGGAGGAGCGACATGGCGGAGTGACATGGAGGAGTGACATGTAGTATTGACATGGAGGAGTTACATAGAGGAGTGACGTGGAAGAGAGGGAGGAGAGACAAGGTGGAGCGACATGGAGGAGCGAAATAGAGGGTCGACATGGAGGAGTGACTTGGAGGAGCGACATGGAAGAGCGACATGGAGGAGCTACATGGAGGTGTGACATCACGGAGCGACATGGAGGTCTGACAACGAGGTAGGTACATTCTGGAGGGACAGGGTGGAGCGACATTCTGGAGTGACATGGAGGAGCGACATTCTGGAGTGACATGTAAGATCGACATGGAAGAGCGATATGGACGATCGACATGGAGGAACAACATTGAGGAGCAACATGGAGGACTGACATGGAGGAGTAACATGGCAGAGCGACTAGGGGGAGCTACATGGAGTAGCGACATCACGGAGCGACATGGAGGGACTGACATGGAGGAGTGACATGGAGGCGTGATATGGAAGACAGGGAGGAGTGACATGTAGGGTCGACATGGAGGAGGAATATGGAGGAATGACATTCTGGAGTGACTTGCAGGAGGGACATTCTGGAGTGACATGGAGGTATCGACATGGAGGATTGACATAGAGGTGTAACATGAAGGATCTGCATGGAGGAGCTACATGGAGGATCAACATGGAGCAGTGACATGGAGGAGTGACATGGAAGTGTGACATGGAGGAGTGACATGGAGGATCGACATGGAGTGACATGGAGAAGCGACATGGGGGAGTGAAATGGAAGACATGGAGGAGTGACATGGAGGATCAACATGGAGCAGTGACATGGAGGAGTGATATGGAAGTGTGACATGGAGGAGTGACATGGAGGATCGACATGGAGAAGCGACATGGTGGAGTGACATGGAGGATAGACATGGAGGAGTGACATGGAGGATCGACATTGAGGAGTGGAATGGAGGAGCGACATGTAGGAGTGACATGGAGGAACAACATGGAGGAGTGACATGGAGGAGTGACATGGAAGACAGGTAGGAGTGACATGGAGGAGTGACGTGGAAGACAGGGAGGAATGACATGGAGGAGCGCAATAGAGGATCGACACGGAGCACATTGAGGAGTGAAATGGAGGAGCGACATGGAGGATAGACATGGAGGAACAACATGGAGGAGTGACATGGAGGAGTGACATGGAAGACAGGTAGGAGTGACATGGAGGAGCGACATTCTGGACTGACATTCTGGAGTGACATTGATGAGCTACATGGAGGAGGTACATAGGGGAGTGACATGGAAGACATGGAGGAGTGATATGGGGGAGTGACATGGAAGATGGGGAGGATTGACATGTAGGAGCAAAATGGAGGTGTTAAATTGAGGATGGACATGGAGAAGTGATATGGAGGAGGGACATGGAAGTGTGACATGGAGGAGTGACATGGAAGATCGACATGGAGGAGTGACATAAAGGCTCTGCATGGAGGAGCTACATGGCGGAGTGACATGGAAGACATGGAGTAGTGAAATGGTGGAGAAACATGGAGGATCGAATTGGAGGATCAACATGAAGGAGTGACATGGAGGAGGGACATGGAGGAGGGACATGGAAGAGCGACATTCTGGAGTGACATTCTTGAGAGACATTCTGGAGTGACATGGAGGAGCGACATGGAGGAGGGACATGGAGGAGCGACATTCTGGAGTGACATGGAGGAGCGACATTCTGGAGTGACATGTAAGATAGACATGGAGGAGTAACATGGAGGATTGACATGGAAGAGCGATATGGAGGATCGACAAGGAGGAACAACATTGAGGAAATACATGGAGGACTGACATGGAGGAGTAACATGGCAGAGCGACTAGGGGGAGCTACATGGAGTAGCGACATCACGCAGCGACATGGAGGACTGACATGGAGGAGTGACATGGAGGCGTGATATGGAAGACAGGGAGGAGTGACATGTAGGGTCGACATGGAGGAGTGACATGAAAGGAGCAATATGGAGGATTGACACAGAGGTGTAACATGAAGGATATGCATGGAGGAGCTACATGGAGGAGGTACATGGGGGAGTGAAATGGATTTCTCCTCCAGAAACACTGAGAAGTGGATTCATATGAAAAATGTGAAATTTCTTCACAGAAAAACATTTCTTGCATTGGAAACACACAAAAAAAGGATAAATATGAAAGGGAACACAGTTTTCCCAAATATAATATGATAGTTTACGACTCCAGGTATCAAACTGTCAGTCTGAGCTGAATTCCATGTTAAACGCTAGTTTTCATCAATAAACTCGCTTAATATGTCTTTCTCACCCAAAACCACTCAGGAACGCATTTCTCCTCCAGAAACACTGAAACGTGCATTTATATGAAGAATATGTGATTTATTTACAGAAACACATCTGTTATACTGGAAACATACAAAAAAGAGACAGAATATGAAAAAAACATTGTTTTCTCAAATTTTACATTAGAATTCTCTTCCAAGTATCAAATCTTCATTCTAAGCTCAATTCTATGCAAAACTCTTGTTTTCATCACTAAACTCGCTTAATATGTCTTTCTCATCCAAAACCACTCAGAAACGCATTTCTCCTCAAGAAACACTGAAAAGTGCGTTTATATGAAGAATATGTGATTTATTTACAGAAACACATTTGTTATACTGGAAATATACAAAAAAGAGACAGAATATGAAAAAACATTGTTTTCTCAAATTTTACATTAGAATTCTCTTCCAAGTATCAAATCTTCATTCTGAGCTCAATTCTATGCAAAACTCTTGTTTTCATCACTAAACTCGCTTAATATGTCTTTCTCATGCAAAACCACTCAGAAAAACATTTCTCCTCAAGAAACACTGAAAAGTGCCTTTATTTGAAGAATATGTGATTTATTTACAGAAACACATTTGTTATACTGGAAACATACAAAAAAGAGACAGAATATGAAAAAAACATTGTTTTCTCAAATTTTACATTAGAATTCTCTTCCAAGTATCAAATCTTCATTCTGAGCTCAATTCTATGCAACACTCTTGTTTTCATCACTAAACTCGGTTAATATGTCTTTCTCATGCAAAACCACTCAGAAAAACATTTCTCCTCAAGAAACACTGAAAAGTGCCTTTATTTGAAGAATATGTGATTTATTTACAGAAACACATTTGTTATACTGGAAACATACAAAAAAGAGACAGAATATGAAAAAAACATTGTTTTCTCAAATTTTACATTAGAATTCGCTTCCAAGTATCAAATCTTCATTCTAAGCTCAATTCTATGCAAAACTCTTGTTTTCATCACTAAACTCGCTTAATATGTCTTTCTCATCCAAAACCACTCAGAAACGCATTTCTCCTCAAGAAACACTGAAAAGTGCGTTTATATGAAGAATATGTGATTTATTTACAGAAACACATTTGTTATACTGGAAACATACAAAAAAGAGACAGAATATGAAAAAAACATTGTTTTCTCAAATTTTACATTAGAATTCTCTTCCAAGTATCAAATCTTCATTCTGAGCTCAATTCTATGCAAAACTCTTGTTTTCATCACTAAACTCGGTTAATATGTCTTTCTCATCCAAAACCACTCAGAAACGCATTTCTCCTCAAGAAACACTGAAAAGTGCGTTTATATGAAGAATATGTGATTTATTTACAGAAACACATTTGTTATACTGGAAACATACAAAAAAGAGACAGAATATGAAAAAAACATTGTTTTCTCAAATTTTACATTAGAATTCTCTTCCAAGTATCAAATCTTCATTCTGAGCTCAATTCTATGCAAAACTCTTGTTTTCATCACTAAACTCGGTTAATATGTCTTTCTCATGCAAAACCACTCAGGAACGCATTTCTCCTCAAGAAACACTGAAACGTGCATTTACATGAAAATGATGTGATTTCTTCAGAAAATAAATCTCTTTTATTGCAAACATACAAAACAGGATGAAAATGAAAGGGAATATATTTTTACAATTTTTTTACATAGTAGTTGGCCTTTCTGCATCAAACCTTCACACTGACCTCAGTTCCATGTAAAACTTTAGTTTTCATCATTAAACTTATGATATGTCGAAAACTTTCTTGGAAAAAAAGTCAAAGTATAGTATTTCAATAAATGTCATAAAAAAAGTTATACTACTATTATATATTTTGATTTTTATTGAAAAAAAGTCATACTATATTGTATATCGAAAAAATGAATTGTATAACATGTCGAACAAAGTTAAATTATATATTGTCGAAAAATTTCATGAAAAAAAATGAATTGTATAATAAATCGAAAAATGTCTTGGAAAAAAAAAAGTCGAAAAAAATCATGAAAAAAAGTACCGTATAAGATGTCGAAAATTTTCTTGAAGAAAAGTCAAAGTATAGTTTGAAAAAAAAATATTTCAAAAAATGTCATGAAAAAAAAGTTATAGCATAGCATTTTGAAATTTTTGGGAAAAAAATACAATATTGTATATGTCAGCGACATTGAAGATCGACATGGAGGAGTAACATGTTGGATCCACATGGAGGATTGACATGGAGGAGCGACATGGAGGAGTGACATGGAAGAGCGACATGGAAGAGTGACATGGAGGAGCTACATGGAGGTGCGACATCACGGAGCGACATGGACGTCTGACAACGAGGAGGTACATTCTGGAGGGACAGGGTGGAGCGACATTCTGGAGTTACATGGAGGAGCGACATGCTGGATTGACATGGAAGATCGACATGGAGGATTAACATGTAGGATCTAAATGGAGGAGTGACATGGAGGGTTGACATGGAGGATCGACAAGGAGGAGCAATATTGAGGTGCAACATGGAAAAAAAGTACTGACATGTAGTGATATGGAAGACAGGGAGGAGTGACATGGAGGGTCGACATGGAGGAGTGACATGGAGGAGGAATATGGAGGAGTGACATTCTGGAGTGACATTCATGAGGAACATTCTGGAGTGACATGGAGGTATCGACATGGAGGAGTGACAAGAAGGAGCGACACAGAGGAGTGACATGAAGGAGCAACATGGAGGATTGACATAGTGGTGTAACATGAAGGATTTGCATGGAGGAGCTACATGGAGGAGGTACATGGGGGAGTGAAATGGAAGACATGGAGGAGTGACAAGGTGGAGAAACATGGAGGATCGACATGGAGCAGTGACATAAAGGATTGACATGGAAGTGTGACATTGAAGAGTGACATGGAGGATCGACATGGAGGAGTGACGTGGAAGACAGGGAGGAATGACATGGAGGAGTGAAAAAGAGGATCGACATGGAGCAGGGACATGGAGGATTAACAATCTGGAGTTAAATTCATGAGTGACATGGAGGAGCGACATTCTGGAGTGACATGGAGGAATGACATGAAGGAGTGATATGGAGGAGCAAGGAGGAGCGACACTGAGGATCGATATGAATAAGTTACATGGAGGAGCGACACATTGGAGTGACATGGAAGATATGGAGGAGTGACATGGAGGAGCAACATGGAGTATCGACATGGAGGATCAACATGGAGGAGTGACATTGAGGTGCGACATCACGGAGCGACATGGAGGTCTGACAACGAGGAGCAACATTCTGGAGGGACATGGAGGAGTGACATTCTGGAGGGGCATTCTGGATTGACATGAAGGAGCAACATTTCCAAATGACATGGAGGAGTTTTATGGATGAGCAATTAGGAGCGACATGAAGGATCGAACCGGAGGAGTGACATGGAAGACATGGAGTGACATGGAGGATCGACATTGAGTAGTGACTTGGAGTAGTGACAAGGAGGAGCGACATGGATGAGTGACATGGAAGAGCGATATTCTGGAGTCACATGGAGTAGCGACATGGTGGAGTGATATGGAGGATTAGGGAGGAGCCACATGTGTCGACATGGAAGACATGGAGGAGTGACATGGAGGATCGACATGGAGCAGTGACATGGAGGAGTGACACGGAGAAGCGACATGGAGGATCGACATGGCGGAGTTACATGCAGGACTGACATGGAAGAAAGGGAAGAGTGACATGGAGTGGCGACATGGAGGTGTGAAATAGAGGATCGACATGGAGGAGGTATATGGAGGAGTGACATTCTGGAGTGACTTTCTGGAGGGACATTCTGGACTGACATGGAGGTATCGAAATGGAGGAGTGACAAGGAGGAGTGATATAGAGGATCAACATAGAGGAGTGACGTGGAGGAGCGACATTGAGGATCAACAAGGAGGAGCGACATGGAAGAGCGACATGGAAGAGCGACATGGAGTATCGACATGGAGGAGTGACATGGAAGAGCGACATGGAAGAGCGACATGGAGTATCGACAAGGAGGAGTGACATGGAAGAGCGACATGGAAGAGCGACATGGAGGAGCTACATGGAGGAACAATATTGAGAAGCAACATGGAGGACTGACATGGAGGAGCAACATGGCAGAGCGACTAGGGGGAGCTACATGGAGTAGCGACATCACGGAGCGACGTGGAGGACTGACATGGAGGAGTGACATGGAGGAGTGATATGGAAGACAGGGAGGAGTGACATGTAGGGTCGACATGGAGGAGGAATATGGAGGAATGACATTCTGGAGTAACTTGCAGGAGGGACATTCTGGAGTGACATGGAGGTATCGACATTGAGTAGTGACATGGAGGAGTGACAAAAAGGAGCGACACAGAGGAGTGACATGGAGGAGCAACATGGAGGATAGACATGGAGGATCGACATTGAGGAGTGGAATGGAGGAGCGACATGGAAGAGTGACATGGAGGAGCGACATGGAAGAGCGACATGGAGGATCTACATGGAGGAGCAAAATCACGGAGCGACATGGAAGACTGACAACGAGGAGATACAGTCTGGAGGACCATGGTGGAGCGACATTCTGGAGTGACATGGAGGAGCGACATTGAGGATCAACAAGGAGGAGCAACAATGAGGAGCAACATGGAGGACTGACATGGAGGATCAACATGGAGGAGTCGACATGGAGTATTGACAAGGAGGACTTACATGGAAGAGTATCAAGGTTGATCGACATGGAGAAGTGAAATGGAGGAGTGACATGGTAGAGATGGAGGAGTGATATGGAGGAGAGACATGGAAGAGCGACATGGAGGATCGACATGTAGGAGTGACATTCTGGAGTTAAATCTGGTTGACATGGAGGAGCGACATTCTGGAGTCACATGGAGGAGCGACATGGTGGAGTGATATGGAAGACATGGAGGAGTGACATGGAGGATCGACATTGAGCAGTGACATGGAGGAGTGACAAGAGGAGTGACATGGAAGATGGGGAGGCTTGACATGTAGGAGCAAAATGGAGGTGTTAAATTGAGGAGGGACATGGAGGAGTGACTTTCTGGAGGGGCATTCTGGATTGACATGGAGGAGTGACATGGAGGATGGACATAGAGGATTTACATGAGGAAGGACAAGGAGGAGTGACATTCTGGAGTTAAATTCTGGATTGACATTCTGGATTGACATGGGGGAGCAACATTCCCGAGTGACATGGAGGAGTTTTATGGATGAGCAATTTGGAGCGACATGGAGGATCAACATTGAGTAGTGACTTGGAGTAGTGACATGAAGGAGTAAGGCGGAGGAGCGACATGGAGGAGTGACATGGAGGATCGACATTCTGGAGTGACATGGAGAAGCGGCATTCTGGTGTGACATGGAGGAGATACATGGAGGAGTGATATGGAGGAGCAGGGACGAAAGAGACATAGAGGATCGACATGGAAAAGTCACATGGAGGAGTGTCAGGAGTGACATGGAACACATGGTGGAGTGACATTGAAGATCGACATTGGGGATCGAAATGGAGGATCGACATGAAACAGTGACATGGAGGAGTGACATGGAAGTGTGACATGGAGGAGTGACTTGGCGGATCGACATGGAGGAGTGACATGGGGGAGCGACATGGTGTAGTGACTTGGAGGAGTGATATGTAGGTTGACATGGAGGAGTGACGTGGAAGACAGGGAGGAATGACATGGAGGAGTGCAATAGAGGATCAACATGGAGCACATGGAGGAGTGAAATGGAGGAGCGACATGGAGGATCGACATTGAGGAGTGACATGGAGGAGCGACATGGAAGAGCGACATGCAAGATCTACATGGAGGAGCGACATCACGGAGCGACATGGAAGACTGACAAAGAGGAGGTACAGTCTGGAGTGACATGGAGGAGCGATATGTAAGATCGACATGGAGGAGTAACATGTAGGATCTAAATGGAGGAGTTACATGGACGTGGAAGACAGGGAGGAATGACATGGAGGAGCGCAAAAGATGATCGACATGGAGCAGTGACATGGAGGAGGGACATGGAGGATTAACAATCTGGAGTTAAATTCATGAGTGACATTCTAGAGTGACATGGAGGAGCGACATTCTGGAGTGACATGGAGGAATGACATGAAGGAGTGATATGGAGGAGCAAGGAGGATCGCTGAGGATCGATATGAATAAGTTACATGGATGAGCGACATATTGGAGTGACATGGAAGATATGGAGGAGTGACATGGAGGAGCAACATGGAGTATCGACATGGAGGATCAACATGGAGGAGTGACATTGAGGAGGTACATGGAGGTCTGATAACGAGGAGGTACATTCTGGAGGGACAGAGTGGAGCAACATTCTGGAGTGACATTCTGGAGTGACATTCTGGAGTGACATTCTGGAGTGACATTAATGAGAGATATGGAGGGTTGACATAAAGGAGTAACATGAAGGATCTACATGGGGGAATGACATGGAGGATCGAAATGGAGGATTGACATGTAGCATTGATATGGAGGAATGACAAGGAGGAGCGACATGGAGGAGTAACAAGGAGGAGCAACATCGAGCAGTGACATGGAGGTGTGTCATATAGGATCGACTTGGAGGAGCAACATGGCGGAGTGACATGGAGGAGCGACATGGAGGAGTGACATGTAGGAGTGACATGTAGTATTGACATGGAGGAGTTACATAGAGGAGTGACGTGGAAGAAAGGGAGGAGAGACAAGGAGGAGCGACATGGAGGAATGAAATAGAGGATCGACATTCTGGAGTGACATGGAGAAGCGGCATTCTGGTGTGACATGGAGGAGATACATGGAGGAGTGATATGGAGGAGCAGGGACGAAAGAGACATAGAGGATCGACATGGAAAAGTCACATGGAGGAGTGTCAGGAGTGACATGGAACACATGGTGGAGTGACATTGAAGATCGACATTGGGGATCGAAATGGAGGATCGACATGAAACAGTGACATGGAGGAGTGACATGGAAGTGTGACATGGAGGAGTGACTTGGCGGATCGACATGGAGGAGTGACATGGGGGAGCGACATGGTGTAGTGACTTGGAGGAGTGATATGTAGGTTGACATGGAGGAGTGACGTGGAAGACAGGGAGGAATGACATGGAGGAGTGCAATAGAGGATCAACATGGAGCACATGGAGGAGTGAAATGGAGGAGCGACATGTAGGATCGACATTGAGGAGTGACATGGAGGAGCGACATGGAAGAGCGACATGCAAGATCTACATGGAGGAGCGACATCACGGAGCGACATGGAAGACTGACAAAGAGGAGGTACAGTCTGGAGTGACATGGAGGAGCGATATGTAAGATCGACATGGAGGAGTAACATGTAGGATCTAAATGGAGGAGTTACATGGACGTGGAAGACAGGGAGGAATGACATGGAGGAGCGCAAAAGATGATCGACATGGAGCAGTGACATGGAGGAGGGACATGGAGGATTAACAATCTGGAGTTAAATTCATGAGTGACATTCTAGAGTGACATGGAGGAGCGACATTCTGGAGTGACATGGAGGAATGACATGAAGGAGTGATATGGAGGAGCAAGGAGGATCGCTGAGGATCGATATGAATAAGTTACATGGATGAGCGACATATTGGAGTGACATGGAAGATATGGAGGAGTGACATGGAGGAGCAACATGGAGTATCGACATGGAGGATCAACATGGAGGAGTGACATTGAGGAGGTACATGGAGGTCTGATAACGAGGAGGTACATTCTGGAGGGACAGAGTGGAGCAACATTCTGGAGTGACATTCTGGAGTGACATTCTGGAGTGACATTGATGAGAGATATGGAGGGTTGACATAAAGGAGTAACATGAAGGATCTACATGGGGGAATGACATGGAGGAACGAAATGGAGGATTGACATGTAGCATTGATATGGAGGAATGACAAGGAGGAGCGACATGGAGGAGTACCAAGGAGGAGCAACATCGAGCAGTGACATGGAGGTGTGTCATATAGGATCGACTTGGAGGAGCAACATGGCGGAGTGACATGGAGGAGCGACATGGAGGAGTGACATGTAGGAGTGACATGTAGTATTGACATGGAGGAGTTACATAGAGGAGTGACGTGGAAGAAAGGGAGGAGAGACAAGGAGGAGCGACATGGAGGAATGAAATAGAGGATCGACATGGAGGAGTGACTTGGAGGAGCGACATGGAAGCTCGACATGGAGGAGCTACATGGAGGTGCGACATCACGGAGCGACATGGAGGTCTGACAACGAGGAGGTACATTCTGGAGGGACAGGGTGGAGCGACATTCTGGAGTGACATGGAGGAGCGACATTCTGGAGTGGACATGTAAGATCGACATGGAAGAGCGATATGGACGATCGACATGGAGGAACAACATTGAGGAGCAACATGGAGGACTGACATGGAGGAGTAACATGGCAGAGCGACTAGAGGGAGCTACATGGAGTAGCGACTAGGGGGAGCTACATGGAGTAGGGACATCACGGAGCGACATGGAGGAGTGACATGGAAGAGCGATATGGACGATCGACATGGAGGAACAACATTGAGGAGCAACATGGAGGACTGACATGGAGGTACTCCATGTTACTACATGGCAGAGTGACTAGGGGGGAGCTACATGGAGTAGCGACATCACGGAGCAACATGGAGGACTGACATGGAGGAGTGACATGGAGGCGTGATATGGAAGACAGGGAGGAGTGACATGTAGGGTCGACATGGAGGAGGAATATGGAGGAATGACATTCTGAAGTGACTTGGAGGTATCGAGACTGAGTAGTGGACATTGAGGAGTAACAAGAAGGAGCGACACAGAGGAGTGACATGGAGGATCAACATGGAGCAGTGACATGGAGGAGTGACATGGAAGTGTGACATGGAGGAGTGACATGGAAGTGTGACATGGAGGAATGACATGGAGGATCGACATGGAGTGACATGGAGAAGCGACATGGGGGAGTGAAATGGAAGACATGGAGGAGTGACATGGAGGATCAACATGGAGGAGTGACATGGAAGTGTGACATGGAGGAATGACATGGAGGAGCGACATTCTGGACTGACATTCTGGAGTGACATTGAGGAGCTACATGGAGGAGGTACATAGGGGAGTGACATAGAGGAACGACATGGAGGAGTGTCATGAGAGACGGTAGGAGTGACATGGAGGAGTGACGTGGAAGACAGGGAGGAATGACTTGGAGGAGCGCAATAGAGGATCGACATGGAGCACATTGAGGCGTGAAATGGTGGAGCGACATGGAGGATAGACATGGAGGAGTGACATGGAGGATCGACATTGAGGAGTGGAATGGAGGAGCGACATGTAGGAGTGACATAGAGGAACAACATGGAGGAGTGACATGGAGGAGTGACATGGAAGACAGGTATGAGTGACATGGAGGAGCGACATTCTGGACTGACATTCTGGAGTGACATTGATGAGCTACATGGAGGAGGTACATAGGGGAGTGACATGGAAGACATGGAGGAGTGAAATGTGGGAGTGACATGGAAGATGGGGAGGATTGACATATAGGAGCAAATGGAGGTGTTAAATTGAGGATGGACATGGAGAAGTGATATGGAGGAGGGACATGGAAGTGTGACATGGAGGAGTGACATGGATGATCGACATGGAGGAGTGACATGAAGGATCTGCATGGAGGAGCTACATGGCGGAGTGACATGGAAGACATGGAGTAGTGAAATGGTGGAGAAACATGGAGGATCGAATTGGAGGATCAAAATGAAGGAGTGACATGGAGGAGGGACATGGAGGAGTGACATGGAGGAGCTACATTCTGGAGTGACATTCTTGAGGGACATTCTGGAGTGCCATGGAGGAGCGACATCGAGGAGGGACATGGAGGAGAGACATTCTGGAGTGACATGGAGGAGCGACATTCTGGAGTGACATGTAAGATAGACATGGAGGAGTAACATGGAGGATTGACATGGAAGAGCGATATGGAGGATCGACAAGGAGGAACAACATTGAGGAAATACATGGAGGATTGACATGGAGGAGTAACATGGCAGAGCGACTAGGGGGAGCTACATGGAGTAGCGACATCACGGAGCGACATGGAGGACTGACATGGAGGAGTGACATGGAGGCGTGATATGGAAGACAGGGAGGAGTGATATGTAGGGTCGACATGGAGGAGTGACATGGAGGAGCAACATGGAGGATTGACATAGAGGTGTAACATGAAGGAGCTACATGGAGGAGGTACATGGGGGAGTGAAATGGATTTCTCCTCCAGAAACACTGAGAAGTGGATTCATATGAAAAATGTGAAATTTCTTCACAGAAAAACATTTCTTGCATTGGAAACACACAAAAAAAGGATAAATATGAAAGGGAACACAGTTTTCCAAAATATAATATGATAGTTTAGTCTGAGCTGAATTCCATGTTAAACGCTAGATTTCATCAATAAACTCGCTTAATATGTCTTTCTCACCCAAAACCACTCAGGAACGCATTTCACCTCCAGAAACACTGAAAAGTGCATTTATATGAAGAATATGTGATTTATTTACAGAAACACATCTGTTATACTGGAAACATACAAAAAGAGACAGAATATGAAAAAAACATTGTTTTATCAAATTTTACATTAGAATTCTCTTCCAAGTATCAAATCTTCAGTCTAAGCTCAATTCTATGCAAAACTCTTGTTTTCATCACTAAACTCGCTTAATATGTCTTTCTCATGCAAAACCACTCAGAAACGCATTTCTCCTCTAGAAACACTGAAAAGTGCGTTTATATGAAGAATATGTGATTTATTTACAGAAACACATTTGTTATACTGGAAACATACAAAAAAGAGACAGAATATGAAAAAAACATTGTTTTCTCAAATTTTACATTAGAATTCTCTTCCAAGTATCAAATCTTCATTCTGAGCTCAATTCTATGCAAAACTCTTGTTTTCATCACTAAACTCGCTTAATATGTCTTTCTCATGCAAAACCACTCAGAAAAACATTTCTCCTCAAGAAACACTGAAAAGTGCGTTTATTTGAAGAATATGTGATTTATTTACAGAAACACATTTGTTATACTGGAAACATACAAAAAAGAGACAGAATATGAAAAAAACATTGTTTTCTCAAATTTTACATTAGAATTCTCTTCCAAGTATCAAATCTTCATTCTGA
The DNA here is from genome assembly GCA_014673565.1 of Sebastes schlegelii. Taxonomy (NCBI): domain Eukaryota; kingdom Metazoa; phylum Chordata; class Actinopteri; order Perciformes; family Sebastidae; genus Sebastes; species Sebastes schlegelii. Next base: position 7,220,514 of record CM025836.1, on the reverse strand, counting down.
GCTCAATTCTATGCAACACTCTTGTTTTCATCACTAAACTCGGTTAATATGTCTTTCTCATGCAAAACCACTCAGAAAAACATTTCTCCTCAAGAAACACTGAAAAGTGCGTTTATATGAAGAATATGTGATTTATTTACAGAAACACATTTGTTATACTGGAAACATACAAAAAGAGACAGAATATGAAAAAAACATTGTTTTCTCAAATTTTACATTAGAATTCTCTTCCAAGTATCAAATCTTCATTCTAAGCTCAATTCTATGTAAAACTCTTGTTTTCATCACTAAACTCGCTTAATATGTCTTTCTCATCCAAAACCACTCAGAAACGCATTTCTCCTCAAGAAACACTGAAAAGTGCGTTTATATGAAGAATATGTGATTTATTTACAGAAACACATTTGTTATACTGGAAACATACATAAAAGAGACAGAATATGAAAAAACATTGTTTTCTCAAATTTTACATTAGAATTCTCTTCCAAGTATCAAATCTTCATTCTGAGCTCAATTCTATGCAAAACTCTTGTTTTCATCACTAAACTCGGTTAATATGTCTTTCTCATGCAAAACCACTCAGGAACGCATTTTCTCCTCAAGAAACACTGAAACGTGCATTTACATGAAAATTATGTGATTTCTTCAGAAAATAAATCTCTTTTATTGGAACATACAAAACAGGATGAAAATGAAAGGGAATATATTTTTACAATTTTTTTACATAATAGTTGGCCTTTCTGCATCAAACCTTCACACTGACCTCAGTTCCATGTAAAACTTTAGTTTTCATCATTAACTTGCTTAAACTGTTTTTAAAAAAAATCCATTGTATTATATGTCGAAAAATTTCTTGGAAAAAATGTCAAAGTATAGTATTTCAAAAAATGTCATGAATAAAAAGTTATACTACTACTATATTTTGATTTTTTTTTTAAAAAAAGTCATACTATATTGTATATCGAAAGATTTCATGAAAATAATTCATAGCAAAAATGAATTGTATAACATGTCGAACAAAGTTAAACTATATCTTGTCGAAAAGTTTCATGAAAAAAATTAATTGTATAATAAATCGAAAAATGTCTTGAAAAAAAAGTCGAAAAAAAATCATTGTATAAAATATCGAAAAAAATCATGAAAAAAAAGTAGCGTATAAGATGTCCAAAATTTTCTTGAAGAAAAGTCAAAGTATAGTTTGAAAAAAAATGTTTCAAAAAATGTCATGAAAAAAAAAGTTATAGTATAGCATTTTGAAATTTTTTGGCGATATTGAAGATCGGACATGAAGGCGTCCACATGGAGGAATGACATGGAGGATCGACATGGAGGAGTGACATGGAAGAGCGACATGGAAGAGCGGACATGGAGGATTAACATGTAGGATCTAAATGGAGGAGTGACATGGAGGGTTGACATGGAGGAGCGATATGGAGGATCGACAAGGAGGAAAAATATTGAGGTGCAACATGGAGGACTGACATGAAGTAGTGATATGGAAGACAGGGAGGAGTGACATGGAGGGTCGACATGGAGGAGTGACATGGAGGAGTGACATTCAGGAGGAACATTCTGGAGTGACATGGAGGTATCGACATTGAGTAGTGACATGAGAAGGGAGTGACAAGAAGGAGCGACACAGAGGAGTGATATGAAGGTGTAACATGAAGGATCTGCATGGAGGAGCTACATGGAGGAGGTACATGGGGGAGTGAAATGGAAGACATGGAGGAGTGACAAGGTGGAGAAACATGGAGGATCGAATTGGAGGATCGAACAAGGAGCAGTGATATAAGGATTGACATGGAAGCGTTGACATGGAAGATTGACATGGAGGATCGCATGGAGCAGTGACATGGAGGAGTCGACAGATAGGATCGACATGGAGGAGGTACATGGCGGAGCGACATGGAGGAGTGACATGGAGGAGTGACTTGGAAGACAGGGCGGAATGACATGGAGGATTGCAAAAAGAGGATCGACATGGAGCAGAGTGACATGGAGGAGGGACATGGAGGATTAACAATCTGGAGTTAAATTCATGAGTGACATTCTAGAGTGACATGGAGGAATGACATGAAGGAGTGATATGGAGGAGCAAGGAGGAGCGACACTGAGGATCGATATGAATAAATTACATGGAGGAGCGACACATTGGAGTGACATGGAAGATATGGAGGAGTGACATTGAGGTGCGACATCACGGAGCGACATGGAGGTCTGACAACGAGGAGGTACATTCTGGAGGGACATGGAGGAGTGACATTCTGGAGGGGCATTCTGGATTGACATGGAGGAGTGACATGGAGGTGTGAAATAGAGGATTGACATGGAGGAAGGACATGGAGGAGTGACATTCTGTATTGACATTCTGGATATACATGGAGGAGCAACATTTCCAAATGAAATGGAGGAGTTTTATGGATGAGCAATTAGGAGCGACATGGAGGATCGAACCGGAGGAGTGACATGGAAGACATGGAGTGACATGGAGGATCGACATTGAGTAGTGACTTGGAGTAGTGACAAGGAGGAGTGACATGAAGGAGTAAGAAGGAGGAGCGACATTGATGAGTGACATGGAAGAGCGACATGGAAGAGCGACATGGAGGAGCTACATGGAGGTGCGACATCACGTAGCGACATGGAGGTCTGACAACGAGGAGGTACATTCTGGAGGGACAGGGTGGAGCGACATTCTGGAGTGACATGGAGGAGCGACATTCTAGAGTGACATGTAAGATCGACATGGAATAGCGATATGGAGGATCGACAAGGAGGAACAATATTCAGAAGCAACATGGAGGACTGACATGGAGGAGCAACATGGCAGAGCGACTAGGGGGAGCTATATGGAGTAGCGACATGGAGGACTGACATGGAGGAGTGACATGGAGGAGTGATATGGAAGACAGGGAGGAGTGACATGTAGGGTCGACATGGAGGAGGAATATGGAGGAATGACATTCTGGAGTGACATGGAGGTATCGACATTGAGTAGTGACATGGAGGAGTGACAAGAAGGAGCGACACAGAGGAGTGACTTGGAGGAGCAACATGGAGGATTGACATAGAGGTGTAACATGAAGGATCTGCATGGAGGAGCTACATGGAGTAGGTACATGGGGGAGTGAAATGGAAGACATGGAGGAGTGACATGGAGGATCAACATGGAGCAGTGACATGGAGGAGTGACATGGAAGTGTGACATGGAGGAGGAGTGACAGATAGGATTGACATGGAGGAGGTACATGGAGGAGTGACGTGGAAGACAGAGGAGGAATGACATGGAGGAGCGCAATAGAGGATCGACATGGAGGAGTGACATGACATGAGGAGTGGG
>CM025836.1:7191255-7212671 GCA_014673565.1 Sebastes schlegelii | reverse complement strand
CGACATGGAAGAGCGACATGGAGGAGCTACATGGAGGTGTGACATCACGGAGCGACATGGAGGTCTGACAACGAGGAGGTGGTACATTCTGGAGGGACAGGGTGGAGCGACATTCTGGAGTGACATGGAGGAGCGACATTCTGGAGTGACATGTAAGATCGACATGGAAGAGCGATATGGACGATCGACATGGAGGAACAACATTGAGGAGCAACATGGAGGACTGACATGGAGGAGTAACATGGCAGAGCGACTAGGGGGAGCTACATGGAGTAGCGACATCACGGAGCGACATGGAGGACTGACATGGAGGAGTGACATGGAGGCGTGATATGGAAGACAGGGAGGAGTGACATGTAGGGTCGACATGGAGGAGGAATATGGAGGAATGACATTCTGGAGTGACTTGCAGGAGGGACATTCTGGAGTGACATGGAGGTATCGACATGGAGGATTGACATAGAGGTGTAACATGAAGGATCTGCATGGAGGAGCTACATGGAGGATCAACATGGAGCAGTGACATGGAGGAGTGACATGGAAGTGTGACATGGAGGAGTGACATGGAGGATCGACATGGAGTGACATGGAGAAGCGACATGGGGGAGTGAAATGGAAGACATGGAGGAGTGACATGGAGGATCAACATGGAGCAGTGACATGGAGGAGTGATATGGAAGTGTGACATGGAGGAGTGACATGGAGGATCGACATGGAGAAGCGACATGGTGGAGTGACATGGAGGATAGACATGGAGGAGTGACATGGAGGATCGACATTGAGGAGTGGAATGGAGGAGCGACATGTAGGAGTGACATGGAGGAACAACATGGAGGAGTGACATGGAGGAGTGACATGGAAGACAGGTAGGAGTGACATGGAGGAGTGACGTGGAAGACAGGGAGGAATGACATGGAGGAGCGCAATAGAGGATCGACACGGAGCACATTGAGGAGTGAAATGGAGGAGCGACATGGAGGATAGACATGGAGGAACAACATGGAGGAGTGACATGGAGGAGTGACATGGAAGACAGGTAGGAGTGACATGGAGGAGCGACATTCTGGACTGACATTCTGGAGTGACATTGATGAGCTACATGGAGGAGGTACATAGGGGAGTGACATGGAAGACATGGAGGAGTGATATGGGGGAGTGACATGGAAGATGGGGAGGATTGACATGTAGGAGCAAAATGGAGGTGTTAAATTGAGGATGGACATGGAGAAGTGATATGGAGGAGGGACATGGAAGTGTGACATGGAGGAGTGACATGGAAGATCGACATGGAGGAGTGACATAAAGGCTCTGCATGGAGGAGCTACATGGCGGAGTGACATGGAAGACATGGAGTAGTGAAATGGTGGAGAAACATGGAGGATCGAATTGGAGGATCAACATGAAGGAGTGACATGGAGGAGGGACATGGAGGAGGGACATGGAAGAGCGACATTCTGGAGTGACATTCTTGAGAGACATTCTGGAGTGACATGGAGGAGCGACATGGAGGAGGGACATGGAGGAGCGACATTCTGGAGTGACATGGAGGAGCGACATTCTGGAGTGACATGTAAGATAGACATGGAGGAGTAACATGGAGGATTGACATGGAAGAGCGATATGGAGGATCGACAAGGAGGAACAACATTGAGGAAATACATGGAGGACTGACATGGAGGAGTAACATGGCAGAGCGACTAGGGGGAGCTACATGGAGTAGCGACATCACGCAGCGACATGGAGGACTGACATGGAGGAGTGACATGGAGGCGTGATATGGAAGACAGGGAGGAGTGACATGTAGGGTCGACATGGAGGAGTGACATGAAAGGAGCAATATGGAGGATTGACACAGAGGTGTAACATGAAGGATATGCATGGAGGAGCTACATGGAGGAGGTACATGGGGGAGTGAAATGGATTTCTCCTCCAGAAACACTGAGAAGTGGATTCATATGAAAAATGTGAAATTTCTTCACAGAAAAACATTTCTTGCATTGGAAACACACAAAAAAAGGATAAATATGAAAGGGAACACAGTTTTCCCAAATATAATATGATAGTTTACGACTCCAGGTATCAAACTGTCAGTCTGAGCTGAATTCCATGTTAAACGCTAGTTTTCATCAATAAACTCGCTTAATATGTCTTTCTCACCCAAAACCACTCAGGAACGCATTTCTCCTCCAGAAACACTGAAACGTGCATTTATATGAAGAATATGTGATTTATTTACAGAAACACATCTGTTATACTGGAAACATACAAAAAAGAGACAGAATATGAAAAAAACATTGTTTTCTCAAATTTTACATTAGAATTCTCTTCCAAGTATCAAATCTTCATTCTAAGCTCAATTCTATGCAAAACTCTTGTTTTCATCACTAAACTCGCTTAATATGTCTTTCTCATCCAAAACCACTCAGAAACGCATTTCTCCTCAAGAAACACTGAAAAGTGCGTTTATATGAAGAATATGTGATTTATTTACAGAAACACATTTGTTATACTGGAAATAACAAAAAAGAGACAGAATATGAAAAAACATTGTTTTCTCAAATTTTACATTAGAATTCTCTTCCAAGTATCAAATCTTCATTCTGAGCTCAATTCTATGCAAAACTCTTGTTTTCATCACTAAACTCGCTTAATATGTCTTTCTCATGCAAAACCACTCAGAAAAACATTTCTCCTCAAGAAACACTGAAAAGTGCGTTTATTGAAGAATATGTGATTTATTTACAGAAACACTTTTTATACTGGAAACATACAAAAAAGAGACAGAATATGAAAAAAACATTGTTTTCTCAAATTTTACATTAGAATTCTCTTCCAAGTATCAAATCTTCATTCTGAGCTCAATTCTATGCAACACTCTTGTTTTCATCACTAAACTCGGTTAATATGTCTTTCTCATGCAAAACCACTCAGAAAAACATTTCTCCTCAAGAAACACTGAAAAGTGCGTTTATTTGAAGAATATGTGATTTATTTACAGAAACACATTTGTTATACTGGAAACATACAAAAAAGAGACAGAATATGAAAAAAAACATTGTTTTCTCAAATTTTACATTAGAATTCGCTTCCAAGTATCAAATCTTCATTCTAAGCTCAATTCTATGCAAAACTCTTGTTTTCATCACTAAACTCGCTTAATATGTCTTTCTCATCCAAAACCACTCAGAAACGCATTTCTCCTCAAGAAACACTGAAAAGTGCGTTTATATGAAGAATATGTGATTTATTTACAGAAACACATTTGTTATACTGGAAACATACAAAAAAGAGACAGAATATGAAAAAAACATTGTTTTCTCAAATTTACATTAGAATTCTCTTCCAAGTATCAAATCTTCATTCTGAGCTCAATTCTATGCAAAACTCTTGTTTTCATCACTAAACTCGGTTAATATGTCTTTCTCATCCAAAACCACTCAGAAACGCATTTCTCCTCAAGAAACACTGAAAAGTGCGTTTATATGAAGAATATGTGATTTATTTACAGAAACACATTTGTTATACTGGAAACATACAAAAAAGAGACAGAATATGAAAAAAACATTGTTTTCTCAAATTTTACATTAGAATTCTCTTCCAAGTATCAAATCTTCATTCTGAGCTCAATTCTATGCAAAACTCTTGTTTTCATCACTAAACTCGGTTAATATGTCTTTCTCATGCAAAACCACTCAGGAACGCATTTCTCCTCAAGAAACACTGAAACGTGCATTTACATGAAAATGATGTGATTTCTTCAGAAAATAAATCTCTTTTATTGCAAACATACAAAACAGGATGAAAATGAAAGGGAATATATTTTTACAATTTTTTTACATAGTAGTTGGCCTTTCTGCATCAAACCTTCACACTGACCTCAGTTCCATGTAAAACTTTAGTTTTCATCATTAAACTTATGATATGTCGAAAACTTTCTTGGAAAAAAAGTCAAAGTATAGTATTTCAATAAATGTCATAAAAAAAGTTATACTACTATTATATATTTTGATTTTTATTGAAAAAAAGTCATACTATATTGTATATCGAAAAAATGAATTGTATAACATGTCGAACAAAGTTAAACTATATATTGTCGAAAAAAAATGAATTGTATAATAAATCGAAAAATGTCTTGGAAAAAAAAAAGTCGAAAAAATCATGAAAAAAAGTACCGTATAAGATGTCGAAAATTTTCTTGAAGAAAAGTCAAAGTATAGTTTGAAAAAAAAATATTTCAAAAAATGTCATGAAAAAAAAGTTATAGCATAGCATTTTGAAATTTTTGGGAAAAAAATACAATATTGTATATGTCAGCGACATTGAAGATCGACATGGAGGAGTAACATGTTGGATCCACATGGAGGAATGACATGGAGGATCGACATGGAGGAGTGACATGGAAGAGCGACATGGAAGAGTGACATGGAGGAGCTACATGGAGGTGCGACATCACGGAGCGACATGGACGTCTGACAACGAGGAGGTACATTCTGGAGGGACAGGGTGGAGCGACATTCTGGAGTTACATGGAGGAGCGACATGCTGGATTGACATGGAAGATCGACATGGAGGATAACATGTAGGATCTAAATGGAGGAGTGACATGGAGGGTTGACATGGAGGAGCGATATGGAGGATCGACAAGGAGGAGCAATATTGAGGTGCAACATGGAAAAAAAGTACTGACATGTAGTGATATGGAAGACAGGGAGGAGTGACATGGAGGGTCGACATGGAGGAGTGACATGGAGGAGGAATATGGAGGAGTGACATTCTGGAGTGACATTCATGAGGAACATTCTGGAGTGACATGGAGGTATCGACATGGAGGAGTGACAAGAAGGAGCGACACAGAGGAGTGACATGAAGGAGCAACATGGAGGATTGACATAGTGGTGTAACATGAAGGATTTGCATGGAGGAGCTACATGGAGGAGGTACATGGGGGAGTGAAATGGAAGACATGGAGGAGTGACAAGGTGGAGAAACATGGAGGATCGACATGGAGCAGTGACATAAAGGATTGACATGGAAGTGTGACATTGAAGAGTGACATGGAGGATCGACATGGAGGAGTGACGTGGAAGACAGGGAGGAATGACATGGAGGAGTGAAAAAGAGGATCGACATGGAGCAGGGACATGGAGGATTAACAATCTGGAGTTAAATTCATGAGTGACATGGAGGAGCGACATTCTGGAGTGACATGGAGGAATGACATGAAGGAGTGATATGGAGGAGCAAGGAGGAGCGACACTGAGGATCGATATGAATAAGTTACATGGAGGAGCGACACATTGGAGTGACATGGAAGATATGGAGGAGTGACATGGAGGAGCAACATGGAGTATCGACATGGAGGATCAACATGGAGGAGTGACATTGAGGTGCGACATCACGGAGCGACATGGAGGTCTGACAACGAGGAGCAACATTCTGGAGGGACATGGAGGAGTGACATTCTGGAGGGGCATTCTGGATTGACATGAAGGAGCAACATTTCCAAATGACATGGAGGAGTTTTATGGATGAGCAATTAGGAGCGACATGAAGGATCGAACCGGAGGAGTGACATGGAAGACATGGAGTGACATGGAGGATCGACATTGAGTAGTGACTTGGAGTAGTGACAAGGAGGAGCGACATGGATGAGTGACATGGAAGAGCGATATTCTGGAGTCACATGGAGTAGCGACATGGTGGAGTGATATGGAGGATTAGGGAGGAGCCACATGTGTCGACATGGAAGACATGGAGGAGTGACATGGAGGATCGACATGGAGCAGTGACATGGAGGAGTGACACGGAGAAGCGACATGGAGGATCGACATGGCGGAGTTACATGCAGGACTGACATGGAAGAAAGGGAAGAGTGACATGGAGTGGCGACATGGAGGTGTGAAATAGAGGATCGACATGGAGGAGGTATATGGAGGAGTGACATTCTGGAGTGACTTTCTGGAGGGACATTCTGGACTGACATGGAGGTATCGAAATGGAGGAGTGACAAGGAGGAGTGATATAGAGGATCAACATAGAGGAGTGACATGGAGGAGCGACATTGAGGATCAACAAGGAGGAGCGACATGGAAGAGCGACATGGAAGAGCGACATGGAGTATCGACATGGAGGAGTGACATGGAAGAGCGACATGGAAGAGCGACATGGAGTATCGACAAGGAGGAGTGACATGGAAGAGCGACATGGAAGAGCGACATGGAGGAGCTACATGGAGGAACAATATTGAGAAGCAACATGGAGGACTGACATGGAGGAGCAACATGGCAGAGCGACTAGGGGGAGCTACATGAGTAGCGACATCACGGAGCGACGTGGAGGAGTGATATGGAAGACAGGGAGGAGTGACATGTAGGGTCGACATGGAGGAGGAATATGGAGGAATGACATTCTGGAGTAACTTGCAGGAGGGACATTCTGGAGTGACATGGAGGTATCGACATTGAGTAGTGACATGGAGGAGTGACAAAAAGGAGCGACACAGAGGAGTGACATGGAGGAGCAACATGGAGGATAGACATGGAGGATCGACATTGAGGAGTGGAATGGAGGAGCGACATGGAAGAGTGACATGGAGGAGCGACATGGAAGAGCGACATGGAGGATCTACATGGAGGAGCAAAATCACGGAGCGACATGGAAGACTGACAACGAGGAGATACAGTCTGGAGGACCATGGTGGAGCGACATTCTGGAGTGACATGGAGGAGCGACATTGAGGATCAACAAGGAGGAGCAACAATGAGGAGCAACATGGAGGACTGACATGGAGGATCAACATGGAGGAGTCGACATGGAGTATTGACAAGGAGGACTTACATGGAAGAGTATCAAGGTTGATCGACATGGAGAAGTGAAATGGAGGAGTGACATGGTAGAGATGGAGGAGTGATATGGAGGAGAGACATGGAAGAGCGACATGGAGGATCGACATGTAGGAGTGACATTCTGGAGTTAAATCTGGTTGACATGGAGGAGCGACATTCTGGAGTGACATGGAGGAGCGACATGGTGGAGTGATATGGAAGACATGGAGGAGTGACATGGAGGATCGACATTGAGCAGTGACATGGAGGAGTGACAAAGAGGAGTGACATGGAAGATGGGGAGGCTTGACATGTAGGAGCAAAATGGAGGTGTTAAATTGAGGAGGGACATGGAGGAGTGACTTTCTGGAGGGGCATTCTGGATTGACATGGAGGAGTGACATGGAGGATGGACATAGAGGATTTACATGAGGAAGGACAAGGAGGAGTGACATTCTGGAGTTAAATTCTGGTATGACATTCTGGATTGACATTCTGGATTGACATGGGGGAGCAACATTCCCGAGTGACATGGAGGAGTTTTATGGATGAGCAATTTGGAGCGACATGGAGGATCAACATTGAGTAGTGACTTGGAGTAGTGACATGAAGGAGTAAGGCGGAGGAGCGACATGGAGGAGTGACATGGAGGATCGACATTCTGGAGTGACATGGAGAAGCGGCATTCTGGTGTGACATGGAGGAGATACATGGAGGAGTGATATGGAGGAGCAGGGACGAAAGAGACATAGAGGATCGACATGGAAAAGTCACATGGAGGAGTGTCAGGAGTGACATGGAACACATGGTGGAGTGACATTGAAGATCGACATTGGGGATCGAAATGGAGGATCGACATGAAACAGTGACATGGAGGAGTGACATGGAAGTGTGACATGGAGGAGTGACTTGGCGGATCGACATGGAGGAGTGACATGGGGGAGCGACATGGTGTAGTGACTTGGAGGAGTGATATGTAGGTTGACATGGAGGAGTGACGTGGAAGACAGGGAGGAATGACATGGAGGAGTGCAATAGAGGATCAACATGGAGCACATGGAGGAGTGAAATGGAGGAGCGACATGGAGGATCGACATTGAGGAGTGACATGGAGGAGCGACATGGAAGAGCGACATGCAAGATCTACATGGAGGAGCGACATCACGGAGCGACATGGAAGACTGACAAAGAGGAGGTACAGTCTGGAGTGACATGGAGGAGCGATATGTAAGATCGACATGGAGGAGTAACATGTAGGATCTAAATGGAGGAGTTACATGGACGTGGAAGACAGGGAGGAATGACATGGAGGAGCGCAAAAGATGATCGACATGGAGCAGTGACATGGAGGAGGGACATGGAGGATTAACAATCTGGAGTTAAATTCATGAGTGACATTCTAGAGTGACATGGAGGAGCGACATTCTGGAGTGACATGGAGGAATGACATGAAGGAGTGATATGGAGGAGCAAGGAGGATCGCTGAGGATCGATATGAATAAGTTACATGGATGAGCGACATATTGGAGTGACATGGAAGATATGGAGGAGTGACATGGAGGAGCAACATGGAGTATCGACATGGAGGATCAACATGGAGGAGTGACATTGAGGAGGTACATGGAGGTCTGATAACGAGGAGGTACATTCTGGAGGGACAGAGTGGAGCAACATTCTGGAGTGACATTCTGGAGTGACATTCTGGAGTGACATTCTGGAGTGACATTAATGAGAGATATGGAGGGTTGACATAAAGGAGTAACATGAAGGATCTACATGGGGGAATGACATGGAGGATCGAAATGGAGGATTGACATGTAGCATTGATATGGAGGAATGACAAGGAGGAGCGACATGGAGGAGTAACAAGGAGGAGCAACATCGAGCAGTGACATGGAGGTGTGTCATATAGGATCGACTTGGAGGAGCAACATGGCGGAGTGACATGGAGGAGCGACATGGAGGAGTGACATGTAGGAGTGACATGTAGTATTGACATGGAGGAGTTACATAGAGGAGTGACGTGGAAGAAAGGGAGGAGAGACAAGGAGGAGCGACATGGAGGAATGAAATAGAGGATCGACATTCTGGAGTGACATGGAGAAGCGGCATTCTGGTGTGACATGGAGGAGATACATGGAGGAGTGATATGGAGGAGCAGGGACGAAAGAGACATAGAGGATCGACATGGAAAAGTCACATGGAGGAGTGTCAGGAGTGACATGGAACACATGGTGGAGTGACATTGAAGATCGACATTGGGGATCGAAATGGAGGATCGACATGAAACAGTGACATGGAGGAGTGACATGGAAGTGTGACATGGAGGAGTGACTTGGCGGATCGACATGGAGGAGTGACATGGGGGAGCGACATGGTGTAGTGACTTGGAGGAGTGATATGTAGGTTGACATGGAGGAGTGACGTGGAAGACAGGGAGGAATGACATGGAGGAGTGCAATAGAGGATCAACATGGAGCACATGGAGGAGTGAAATGGAGGAGCGACATGTAGGATCGACATTGAGGAGTGACATGGAGGAGCGACATGGAAGAGCGACATGCAAGATCTACATGGAGGAGCGACATCACGGAGCGACATGGAAGACTGACAAAGAGGAGGTACAGTCTGGAGTGACATGGAGGAGCGATATGTAAGATCGACATGGAGGAGTAACATGTAGGATCTAAATGGAGGAGTTACATGGACGTGGAAGACAGGGAGGAATGACATGGAGGAGCGCAAAAGATGATCGACATGGAGCAGTGACATGGAGGAGGGACATGGAGGATTAACAATCTGGAGTTAAATTCATGAGTGACATTCTAGAGTGACATGGAGGAGCGACATTCTGGAGTGACATGGAGGAATGACATGAAGGAGTGATATGGAGGAGCAAGGAGGATCGCTGAGGATCGATATGAATAAGTTACATGGATGAGCGACATATTGGAGTGACATGGAAGATATGGAGGAGTGACATGGAGGAGCAACATGGAGTATCGACATGGAGGATCAACATGGAGGAGTGACATTGAGGAGGTACATGGAGGTCTGATAACGAGGAGGTACATTCTGGAGGGACAGAGTGGAGCAACATTCTGGAGTGACATTCTGGAGTGACATTCTGGAGTGACATTGATGAGAGATATGGAGGGTTGACATAAAGGAGTAACATGAAGGATCTACATGGGGGAATGACATGGAGGAACGAAATGGAGGATTGACATGTAGCATTGATATGGAGGAATGACAAGGAGGAGCGACATGGAGGAGTAACAAGGAGGAGCAACATCGAGCAGTGACATGGAGGTGTGTCATATAGGATCGACTTGGAGGAGCAACATGGCGGAGTGACATGGAGGAGCGACATGGAGGAGTGACATGTAGGAGTGACATGTAGTATTGACATGGAGGAGTTACATAGAGGAGTGACGTGGAAGAAAGGGAGGAGAGACAAGGAGGAGCGACATGGAGGAATGAAATAGAGGATCGACATGGAGGAGTGACTTGGAGGAGCGACATGGAAGCTCGACATGGAGGAGCTACATGGAGGTGCGACATCACGGAGCGACATGGAGGTCTGACAACGAGGAGGTACATTCTGGAGGGACAGGGTGGAGCGACATTCTGGAGTGACATGGAGGAGCGACATTCTGGAGTGACATGTAAGATCGACATGGAAGAGCGATATGGACGATCGACATGGAGGAACAACATTGAGGAGCAACATGGAGGACTGACATGGAGGAGTAACATGGCAGAGCGACTAGAGGGAGCTACATGGAGTAGCGACTAGGGGGAGCTACATGGAGTAGGGACATCACGGAGCGACATGGAGGAGTGACATGGAAGAGCGATATGGACGATCGACATGGAGGAACAACATTGAGGAGCAACATGGAAGGACTGACATGGAGGTACTCCATGTTACTACATGGCAGAGTGACTAGGGGGAGCTACATGGAGTAGCGACATCACGGAGCAACATGGAGGACTGACATGGAGGAGTGACATGGAGGCGTGATATGGAAGACAGGGAGGAGTGACATGTAGGGTCGACATGGAGGAGGAATATGGAGGAATGACATTCTGAAGTGACTTGGAGGTATCGAGACTGAGTAGTGGACATTGAGGAGTAACAAGAAGGAGCGACACAGAGGAGTGACATGGAGGATCAACATGGAGCAGTGACATGGAGGAGTGACATGGAAGTGTGACATGGAGGAGTGACATGGAAGTGTGACATGGAGGAATGACATGGAGGATCGACATGGAGTGACATGGAGAAGCGACATGGGGGAGTGAAATGGAAGACATGGAGGAGTGACATGGAGGATCAACATGGAGGAGTGACATGGAAGTGTGACATGGAGGAATGACATGGAGGAGCGACATTCTGGACTGACATTCTGGAGTGACATTGAGGAGCTACATGGAGGAGGTACATAGGGGAGTGACATAGAGGAACGACATGGAGGAGTGTCATGAGAGACGGTAGGAGTGACATGGAGGAGTGACGTGGAAGACAGGGAGGAATGACTTGGAGGAGCGCAATAGAGGATCGACATGGAGCACATTGAGGCGTGAAATGGTGGAGCGACATGGAGGATAGACATGGAGGAGTGACATGGAGGATCGACATTGAGGAGTGGAATGGAGGAGCGACATGTAGGAGTGACATAGAGGAACAACATGGAGGAGTGACATGGAGGAGTGACATGGAAGACAGGTATGAGTGACATGGAGGAGCGACATTCTGGACTGACATTCTGGAGTGACATTGATGAGCTACATGGAGGAGGTACATAGGGGAGTGACATGGAAGACATGGAGGAGTGAAATGTGGGAGTGACATGGAAGATGGGGAGGATTGACATATAGGAGCAAAATGGAGGTGTTAAATTGAGGATGGACATGGAGAAGTGATATGGAGGAGGGACATGGAAGTGTGACATGGAGGAGTGACATGGATGATCGACATGGAGGAGTGACATGAAGGATCTGCATGGAGGAGCTACATGGCGGAGTGACATGGAAGACATGGAGTAGTGAAATGGTGGAGAAACATGGAGGATCGAATTGGAGGATCAACATGAAGGAGTGACATGGAGGAGGGACATGGAGGAGTGACATGGAGGAGCTACATTCTGGAGTGACATTCTTGAGGGACATTCTGGAGTGCCATGGAGGAGCGACATCGAGGAGGGACATGGAGGAGCGACATTCTGGAGTGACATGGAGGAGCGACATTCTGGAGTGACATGTAAGATAGACATGGAGGAGTAACATGGAGGATTGACATGGAAGAGCGATATGGAGGATCGACAAGGAGGAACAACATTGAGGAAATACATGGAGGATTGACATGGAGGAGTAACATGGCAGAGCGACTAGGGGGAGCTACATGGAGTAGCGACATCACGGAGCGACATGGAGGACTGACATGGAGGAGTGACATGGAGGCGTGATATGGAAGACAGGGAGGAGTGATATGTAGGGTCGACATGGAGGAGTGACATGGAGGAGCAACATGGAGGATTGACATAGAGGTGTAACATGAAGGAGCTACATGGAGGAGGTACATGGGGGAGTGAAATGGATTTCTCCTCCAGAAACACTGAGAAGTGGATTCATATGAAAAATGTGAAATTTCTTCACAGAAAAACATTTCTTGCATTGGAAACACACAAAAAAAGGATAAATATGAAAGGGAACACAGTTTTCCAAAATATAATATGATAGTTTAGTCTGAGCTGAATTCCATGTTAAACGCTAGATTTCATCAATAAACTCGCTTAATATGTCTTTCTCACCCAAAACCACTCAGGAACGCATTTCACCTCCAGAAACACTGAAAAGTGCATTTATATGAAGAATATGTGATTTATTTACAGAAACACATCTGTTATACTGGAAACATACAAAAAAGAGACAGAATATGAAAAAAACATTGTTTTATCAAATTTTACATTAGAATTCTCTTCCAAGTATCAAATCTTCAGTCTAAGCTCAATTCTATGCAAAACTCTTGTTTTCATCACTAAACTCGCTTAATATGTCTTTCTCATGCAAAACCACTCAGAAACGCATTTCTCCTCTAGAAACACTGAAAAGTGCGTTTATATGAAGAATATGTGATTTATTTACAGAAACACATTTGTTATACTGGAAACATACAAAAAAGAGACAGAATATGAAAAAAACATTGTTTTCTCAAATTTTACATTAGAATTCTCTTCCAAGTATCAAATCTTCATTCTGAGCTCAATTCTATGCAAAACTCTTGTTTTCATCACTAAACTCGCTTAATATGTCTTTCTCATGCAAAACCACTCAGAAAAACATTTCTCCTCAAGAAACACTGAAAAGTGCGTTTATTTGAAGAATATGTGATTTATTTACAGAAACACATTTGTTATACTGGAAACATACAAAAAAGAGACAGAATATGAAAAAAAACATTGTTTTCTCAAATTTTACATTAGAATTCTCTTCCAAGTATCAAATCTTCATTCTGAGCTCAATTCTATGCAACACTCTTGTTTTCATCACTAAACTCGGTTAATATGTCTTTCTCATGCAAAACCACTCAGAAAAACATTTCTCCTCAAGAAACACTGAAAAGTGCGTTTATATGAAGAATATGTGATTTATTTACAGAAACACATTTGTTATACTGGAAACATACAAAAAAGAGACAGAATATGAAAAAAACATTGTTTTCTCAAATTTTACATTAGAATTCTCTTCCAAGTATCAAATCTTCATTCTAAGCTCAATTCTATGTAAAACTCTTGTTTTCATCACTAAACTCGCTTAATATGTCTTTCTCATCCAAAACCACTCAGAAACGCATTTCTCCTCAAGAAACACTGAAAAGTGCGTTTATATGAAGAATATGTGATTTATTTACAGAAACACATTTGTTATACTGGAAACATACATAAAAGAGACAGAATATGAAAAAAACATTGTTTTCTCAAATTTTACATTAGAATTCTCTTCCAAGTATCAAATCTTCATTCTGAGCTCAATTCTATGCAAAACTCTTGTTTTCATCACTAAACTCGGTTAATATGTCTTTCTCATGCAAAACCACTCAGGAACGCATTTCTCCTCAAGAAACACTGAAACGTGCATTTACATGAAAATTATGTGATTTCTTCAGAAAATAAATCTCTTTTATTGGAAACATACAAAACAGGATGAAAATGAAAGGGAATATATTTTTACAATTTTTTTACATAATAGTTGGCCTTTCTGCATCAAACCTTCACACTGACCTCAGTTCCATGTAAAACTTTAGTTTTCATCATTAAACTTGCTTAAACTGTTTTTAAAAAAAATCCATTGTATTATATGTCGAAAAATTTCTTGGAAAAAATGTCAAAGTATAGTATTTCAAAAAATGTCATGAATAAAAAGTTATACTACTACTATATTTTGATTTTTTTTTAAAAAAAGTCATACTATATTGTATATCGAAAGATTTCATGAAAATAATTCATAGCAAAAATGAATTGTATAACATGTCGAACAAAGTTAAACTATATCTTGTCGAAAAGTTTCATGAAAAAAATTAATTGTATAATAAATCGAAAAATGTCTTGAAAAAAAAGTCGAAAAAAATCATTGTATAAAATATCGAAAAAAATCATGAAAAAAAAGTAGCGTATAAGATGTCCAAAATTTTCTTGAAGAAAAGTCAAAGTATAGTTTGAAAAAAAAATGTTTCAAAAAATGTCATGAAAAAAAAGTTATAGTATAGCATTTTGAAATTTTTTGGCGATATTGAAGATCGACATGAAGGAGTCCACATGGAGGAATGACATGGAGGATCGACATGGAGGAGTGACATGGAAGAGCGACATGGAAGAGCGACATGGAGGATTAACATGTAGGATCTAAATGGAGGAGTGACATGGAGGGTTGACATGGAGGAGCGATATGGAGGATCGACAAGGAGGAAAAATATTGAGGTGCAACATGGAGGACTGACATGAAGTAGTGATATGGAAGACAGGGAGGAGTGACATGGAGGGTCGACATGGAGGAGTGACATGGAGGA
Organism: Sebastes schlegelii; assembly: GCA_014673565.1. Lineage (NCBI taxonomy): Eukaryota > Metazoa > Chordata > Actinopteri > Perciformes > Sebastidae > Sebastes > Sebastes schlegelii. The sequence continues at coordinate 7,197,776 of CM025836.1, read as the reverse complement.
GTGACATTCAGGAGGAACATTCTGGAGTGACATGGAGGTATCGACATTGAGTAGTGACATGGAGGAGTGACAAGAAGGAGCGACACAGAGGAGTGATATGAAGGTGTAACATGAAGGATCTGCATGGAGGAGCTACATGGAGGAGGTACATGGGGGAGTGAAATGGAAGACATGGAGGAGTGACAAGGTGGAGAAACATGGAGGATCGAATTGGAGGATCGACAAGGAGCAGTGATATAAAGGATTGACATGGAAGCGTGACATGGAAGAGTGACATGGAGGATCGACATGGAGCAGTGACATGGAGGAGTGACAGATAGGATCGACATGGAGGAGGTACATGGAGGAGCGACATGGAGGAGTGACATGGAGGAGTGACTTGGAAGACAGGGAGGAATGACATGGAGGATTGCAAAAGAGGATCGACATGGAGCAGTGACATGGAGGAGGGACATGGAGGATTAACAATCTGGAGTTAAATTCATGAGTGACATTCTAGAGTGACATGGAGGAATGACATGAAGGAGTGATATGGAGGAGCAAGGAGGAGCGACACTGAGGATCGATATGAATAAATTACATGGAGGAGCGACACATTGGAGTGACATGGAAGATATGGAGGAGTGACATTGAGGTGCGACATCACGGAGCGACATGGAGGTCTGACAACGAGGAGGTACATTCTGGAGGGACATGGAGGAGTGACATTCTGGAGGGGCATTCTGGATTGACATGGAGGAGTGACATGGAGGTGTGAAATAGAGGATTGACATGGAGGAAGGACATGGAGGAGTGACATTCTGTATTGACATTCTGGATATACATGGAGGAGCAACATTTCCAAATGAAATGGAGGAGTTTTATGGATGAGCAATTAGGAGCGACATGGAGGATCGAACCGGAGGAGTGACATGGAAGACATGGAGTGACATGGAGGATCGACATTGAGTAGTGACTTGGAGTAGTGACAAGGAGGAGTGACATGAAGGAGTAAGAAGGAGGAGCGACATTGATGAGTGACATGGAAGAGCGACATGGAAGAGCGACATGGAGGAGCTACATGGAGGTGCGACATCACGTAGCGACATGGAGGTCTGACAACGAGGAGGTACATTCTGGAGGGACAGGGTGGAGCGACATTCTGGAGTGACATGGAGGAGCGACATTCTAGAGTGACATGTAAGATCGACATGGAATAGCGATATGGAGGATCGACAAGGAGGAACAATATTCAGAAGCAACATGGAGGACTGACATGGAGGAGCAACATGGCAGAGCGACTAGGGGGAGCTATATGGAGTAGCGACATGGAGGACTGACATGGAGGAGTGACATGGAGGAGTGATATGGAAGACAGGGAGGAGTGACATGTAGGGTCGACATGGAGGAGGAATATGGAGGAATGACATTCTGGAGTGACATGGAGGTATCGACATTGAGTAGTGACATGGAGGAGTGACAAGAAGGAGCGACACAGAGGAGTGACTTGGAGGAGCAACATGGAGGATTGACATAGAGGTGTAACATGAAGGATCTGCATGGAGGAGCTACATGGAGTAGGTACATGGGGGAGTGAAATGGAAGACATGGAGGAGTGACATGGAGGATCAACATGGAGCAGTGACATGGAGGAGTGACATGGAAGTGTGACATGGAGGAGTGACAGATAGGATTGACATGGAGGAGGTACATGGAGGAGTGACGTGGAAGACAGGGAGGAATGACATGGAGGAGCGCAATAGAGGATCGACATGGAGGAGTGACATTGAGGAGTGGGATGGAGGAGCGACATGGAAGAGCGACATGGAGGATCTACATGGAGGAGCAACATGGAAGAGTATCAAGGTTGATCGACATGGAGAAGTGAAATGGAGGAGTGAAATGGAGGAGAGACATGGAAGATCGACATGGAGGATCGACATGTAGGAGTCACATTCTAGAGTTATATCTGGTTGACATGGAGGAGCGACATTGAGTAGTGACTTGGAGTAGTGACAAGGAGGAGTGACATGAAGGAGTAAGAAGGAGGAGCGACATGGATGAGTGACATGGAAGATCTGGAGTCACATGGAGTAGCGAAATGGTGGAGTGATATGGAGGATTAAGGAGGAGCCACATGTGTCGACATGGAAGACATGGAGGAGTGACATGGAGGAGTGACATGGAGGATCGACATGGAGGATCGACATGGCGGAGTTACATGCAGGACTGACATGGAAGAAAGGGAGGAGTGACATGGAGTGGCGACATGGAGGTGTGAAATAGAGGATCGACATGGAGGAGGTATATGGAGGAGTGACATTCTGGAGTTACTTTCTGGAGGGACATTCTGGAGTGACATGGAGGTATCGACATAGAGGAGTGACATGGAGGAGCGACATTGAGGATCAACAATGGAGGAGCGACATGGAAGAGCGACATGGAGTATCGACATGGAGGAGTGACATGGAGGAGCGACATTGAGGATCAACAATGGAGGAGCGACATGGAAGTGCGACATGGAGTATCGACATGGAGGAGTGACATGGAAGAGCGACATGGAAGAGCGACATGGAGGAGCTACATGGAGGTGCGACATCACGTAGCGACATGGAGGTCTGACAACGAGGAGGTACATTCTGGAGGGACAGGGTGGAGCGATATTCTGGAGTGACATGGAGGAGCGACATTCTGGAGTGACATGTAAGATCGACATGGAAGAGCGATATGGAGGATCGACAAGGAGGAACAATATTCAGAAGCAACATGGAGGACTGACATGGAGCAGCAACATGGCAGAGCGACTAGGGGGAGCTACATGGAGTAGCGACATCACGGAGCGACGTGGAGGACTGACATGGAGGAGTGACATGGAGGAGTGATATGGAAGACAGGGAGGAGTGACATGTAGGGTCGACATGGAGGAGGAATATGGAGGAATGACATTCTGGAGTGACTTGCAGGAGGGACATTCTGGAGTGACATGGAGGTATCGACATTGAGTAGTGACATGGAGGAGTGACAAGAAGGAGCGACACAGAGGAGTGACATGGAGGAGCAACATGGAGGATTGACATAGAGGTGTAACATGAAGGATCTGCATGGAGGAGCTACATGGAGTAGTGACATGGAGGAGTGACATGGAAGTGTGACATGGAGGAGTGACAGATAGGATTGACATGGAGGAGGTACATGGAGGAGTGACGTGGAAGACAGGGAGGAATGACATGGAGGAGGAGCGCAATAGAGGATCGACATGGAGGAGTGACATTGAGGAGTGGGATGGAGGAGCGACATGGAAGAGTGACATGGAGGAGCGACATGGAAGAGCGACATGGAGGATCTACATGGAGGAGCAACATGGAAGAGTATCAAGGTTGATCGACATGGAGAAGTGAAATGGAGGAGAGACATGGAAGATCGACATGGAGGATCGACATGTAGGAGTGACATTCTAGAGTTATATCTGGTTGACATGGAGGAGCGACATTCTGGAGTGACATGGAGGAGCGACATGGTGGAGTGATATGGAAGACATGGAGGAGTGACATGGAGGATCGATATGGAGCAGTGACATGGAGGAGTGACAAAGAGGAGCGACATGGAGGAGTGATATGGAGGAGGGACATGGAAGATTGGGAGGATTGACATGTAGGAGCAAAATGGAGGTGTTAAATTGAGGATGGACATGGAGAAGTGATATGGAGGAGTGACATGGAGAAGCGGCATTCTGGTGTGACATGGAGGAGATACATGGAGGAGTGATATGGAGGAGCAGGGACGAGAGACATAGACGATCGACATGGAAAAGTCACATGGAGGAGCGCAATAGAGGATCGACATGGAGCACACTGAGGAGTGAATGGAGGGGCGACATGGAGGATAGACATGGAGGATCGACATTGAAGGAGTGGATGGAGGAGCGACATGGAAGAGTGATATGGAGGAGAGACATTCTGGAGTGACATGGAGGAGCGACATGGTGAAGTGATATAGAAGACATGGAGGAGTGACATGGAGGATCGACATTGAGCAGTGAAATGGAGGAGTGACAAAGAGGAGCGACATGGTGGAGTGATATGGAGGAGTGACATTTTGGAGGGACATTCTGGAGGGACATTCTAGAGTGACATTGATGAGAGCTATGGAGAATTGACATAGAGGAGTAACATGAAGGATCTACATGGAGGAGCCATGGAAAACATGGAGCAGTGAAATGGAGGATAGACATGGAGGAGTGACATGGAGGAGTGACATGGAAGACAGGTAGGAGTGACATGGAGGAGCGACATTCTGGACTGACATTCTGGAGTGACATTGATGAGCTACATAGAGGAGGTACATAGGGGAGTGACATGGAAGACATGGAGGAGTGAAATGGGGGAGTGACATGGAAGATGGGGAGGGTTGACATGTAGGAGCAAAATGGAGGTGTTAAATTGAGAATGGACATGGAGAAGTGATATGGAGGAGGGACATGGAGGGAGTGACATTCTGGAGGGGCATTCTGGATTGACATGGAGGAGTGACATAGAGGATGGACATAGAGGTTTGACATGGAGGAAGGACATGGCGCAGTGACATTCTGGAGTTAAATTCTGGATTGACATTCTGATTGACATGGAGGAGCAACATTCCCGAGTGACATGGAGGAGTTTTATGGATGAGCAATTAGGAGCGACATGGAGGAACGTACCGGAGGAGAGACATTGAGTAGTGACTTGGAGTAGTGACAAGGAGGAGTGACATGAAGGAGTAAGAAGGAGGAGCGACATGGAGGAGTGACATGGAGGATCAACATTGTGGAGTGACATGGAGAAGCGGCATTCTGGTGTGACATGGAGGAGATACATGGAGGAGTCACATGGAGGAGTGTCAGGAGTGACATGGAACACATGGTGGAGTGACATTGAAGATCGACATTGAGAATCGAAATGGAGGATCGACATGAAACAGTGACATGGAGGAGTGACATGGAAGTGTGACATGGAGGATTGACTTGGAGGATCGACATGGAGGAGTGACATGGGGGAGCGACATTGTGGAGTGACTTGGAGGAGTGTCATGTAGGTTGACATGGAGGAGTGACGTGGAAGACAGGGAAGAATGACATGGAGGAGCGCAATAGAGGATCAACATGGAGCACATGGAGGAGTGAAATGGAGGAGCGACATGGAGGATCTACATGGATGAGCGACATCACGGAGCGACATGGAAGACTGACAACGAGGAGGTAAATTCTGGAGGAACATGGTGGAGCGACATTCTGGAGTGACATTCTGGAGTGACATGGAGGAGCGATATGGAAGATCGACATGGAGGAGTAATATGTAGGATCTAAATGGAGGAGTTACATGGAGGAGTGACGTGGAAGACAGGGAGGAATGACATGGAGGAGCGCAAAAGAGGATTGACATGGAGCAGTGACATGGAGGAGGGACATGGTGGATTAACAATCTGTAGTTAAATTCATGAGTGACATTCTGGAGTGACATGGAGGAGCGACAGACTGGAGTGACATGAAGGAATGACATGAAGGAGTCATATGGAGGAGCAAGGAGGAGCGACACTGAGGATCGATATGAATAAGTGACATGGAGGAGCAACATGGAGTATCGACATGGAGGATCAACATGGAGGAGTGACATTGAGGAGCTACATGGAGGTCTGATAACGAGGAGGTACATTCTGGAGGGACAGGGTGGAGCAACATTCTGGAGTGACATTCTGGAGTGACATCCTGGAGTGACATTGATGAGAGATATGGAGGGTTGACATAAAGGAGTAACATGAAGGATCTACATGGGGGAATGACATGGAGGATCGAAATGGAGGATTGACGTGTAGCATTGAAATGGAGGAATGACAAGGAGGAGCGACATGGCGGAGTAACAAGGAGGAGCGACATGGCGGAGTGACATGGAGGAGTGACATGTAGTATTGACATGGAGGAGTTACATAGAGGAGTGACGTGGAAGAGAGGGAGGAGAGACAAGGAGGAGCGACATGGAGGAGCGAAATAAAGGATCGACATGGAGGAGTGACTTGGAGGAGCGACATGGAAGAGCGACATGGAGGAGTGACATGGAAGAGCGACATGGAAGAGCAACATGGAGGAGCTACATGGAGGTGTGACATCACGGAGCGACATGGAGGTCTGACAACGAGGAGGTACATTCTGGAGGGACAGGGTGGAGCGACATTCTGGAGTGACATGGAGGAGCGACATTCTGGAGTGACATGTAAGATCGACATGGAAGAGCGATATGGACGATCGACATGGAGGAACAACATTGAGGAGCAACATGGAGGACTGACATGGAGGAGTAACATGGCAGAGCGACTAGGGGGAGCTACATGGAGTAGCGACATCACGGAGCGACATGGAGGACTGACATGGAGGAGTGACATGGAGGCGTGATATGGAAGACAGGGAGGAGTGACATGTAGGGTCGACATGGAGGAGGAATATGGAGGAATGACATTCTGGAGTGACTTGCAGGAGGGACATTCTGGAGTGACATGGAGGTATCGACATGGAG
>CM025836.1:5284125-5309125 GCA_014673565.1 Sebastes schlegelii | reverse complement strand
GTGAACTAGTTTGTTTGTGTGGAACAGATTGCTGGTGGGTGGACTTCGGTCGCAGACTAAACAAAAGAAGTGTGCATAAGTGGTGTGTGTCCTTGTGGGAATGGATGAAAGAGCGTCAGCATGGATGTGTGTGTGTGTGTGCGTGTGTGTGTGTACAGTTTGTGTTATATCAGCTTATACATTAAGACTCACTGTTTGACATAAAGAGAACAAGAGTGTGTGTTTGTCTTCACTTATGTAAATGTGAACGTGACAGTGGTTTTATTAGCAGTGGTGCGTGAATACTAATGTGTGACACAGCTTAACATAACACAGTGTGTGTGTGTGTGTGTGTGTGTGTGTGTGTGTGTGTTTGTGCTGTTTACATGCAGTGGTTTTACAAGACAAAGCTGATAATGATGTTGGCTGCAGTGGGCGACCACAACAATAGGCCGACAGTGCTCAGCCAGGCCTCCTCTAATAAGCTCCAGTCTGCGCGCTAATACACATAATCCGGACTTTATGGAGGCTAATGGGAACACAAAAAAGGTTACGCACACACACACACACACACACACACACACACACACCTTCCGCAGGGCTGCTGTCTCTCTATTCCTCTTATTATAATATGTTTATTTTGCGTCGCTCTGCGGTAAGCTGATAGAGTAATAGAGATTCTGATTTAACATTTAACATATCTAGCTCACTCAGGGTCCGTTCTTCACATGCCGCGATCTCAGGTCCATTATTGTCAATGAAGTCTTTAAGGTTGGGGATTCACAAAAACGCCCCGAGAATAGTTCAGTTTGAGTGCCGCGCAGTCATGTGACGAGGAACAACCAATCACAGCCAGCAGATATCTTTTATTTCTTCCAAAAACATCAGTCTACTTAAAACATATGGAGGAGAAGTGAATCATTTTAGGGCAGGGTATACCCAGAGCTTTATGATCTGTTCTACGGATTACTTTACCGGCTTTGCCATTTCTGTCCGAGGACGTGACAACATCGGGTTGAAAGGTCAGCCAGGCTGACACAGAGAAATCAAGAAGTAAAGCTACTGCGAGGGATTTACGTTGCTGGAAATCCATTTATCTTTGTTTAGTTTAGTCAGTGAGGCTTCCTGCTAAATTACCGCAACTTCATCATCATCGGCATCGCAGCGCGCAGGTTTTGGTTGCTTAGTAACGGCAGGCACCTCGGATAAAAGGATGAAAGCGGCCTCGGCTGGCGTTTTCCACATGCTTTTAGACGCAGCATGTAAATGACCCCTAAAGGTTTAGATTCCTGAAACACTTTAAAAATGTATTGTCTGGTATGTTTCATGGGAACAACTAAGACTTTAGTTGATTGAACTGAAATTGTTTGTAAAATATGCATACACTTAATGTGTTTTTGTTCATTTCTTGTGTTACAAAGGTTGCTGTTTCACAGTCATTTCTCCAGAGTTCCCTTGAATGCACCAACAACGAGGCCTTTCTCATAAATTCATTACCTTGTGACAACATCATAACTGAAATAACAAAAAAAAGAGAAGTTGAACAAAATGCTCTCCGTTATTGATTCTGTATCCTTGCTAGTTTATTTTTATACTGTAATGAAATGAATGGCTGCCTGGGAGGAAGAAAATCAATCTTAAACCCATGTTATGCTTCAGAAATATTCAATATGAATGGAAAAACGTGGTTAAACTCTCAAATGCCTAAAGGGAAAACATAAATCAGCGTATAACTGGGAAGCTCCCAGTAGCCAGCTGTTGGAAGGTCGTACTGGATTCGTCCGTTCCAGCTCAATAATGTGTCTTTTACAGCTTTCTCAGCTCAGCCAGAAGGTCGCTGAGGAACTGCAGCGACGGCCATTTTGCTTGTTTCCTCATCTCAGAGTCACTTTATCAGACTGACTACTAAACAGGAGACGTAAAAATAATGTTTATGGTAATGGTCATTTTGATTGGACGGCACTATGCAAAACAGTTGACGAAGCCATAAACAGCAGCCAGTATCCATTTTTGTCTAACTGGTATGTGTGCGTGTGTGTGTGTGTGTGTGTGTGTGTGTGGTTGTGTGTGTGGGAGAGCCTGCGTCAGACCCTCCTCAGTGTCTTTAAACTATTTTCTATCATTACAGGGAGTTTCCCTGTAATCTTCTCTCTCTCTCTCCCTTCATTCCTATCTGCAGTATATCTTGGTAACCTAATAAGGAGTCGGGAAAATCCTGGGGACTCCCTCACACACATACATGTGCACACACAACCATAAACTCACACACACAACTTCATACAGGAAATGTCTTTGGGGAGCTTGTAAATGTGATTGAAAACACACATAGGAGTGTGTGTGCGTGTGTGTGTGTGTGTGTGTGTGTGTGTGTGTGTGTGCCACGTAACATAATAACGTCGACCAACTTCCTAGGAACTGATGGAAGCTGTTTCTGAGTGACATCCTTTTTTGGTAGCTTAACACTTGAGGACGCATTGTTTTTTTTGTACATGTGTGTTTGTGTGTGTGTGTGTGTGTGTGTGTGTGTGAGAGAGAGAGAGAGAGGGCGTGTGTTTTTGGTCTATGAAGTCAAAGTGACCAGCTTGTTGGTGAACTACTGCAGCTGGTAAACTAGAAAAGTGCGCACAGCAGAATGCAGATCTCCGCGGTGAGCCAAATACACCGCAGGAGTCTGCTGCCCACCGGCTGCTAACAGCTAACGACAGTAGCTCTCCTCCTACTGACATGAGAAGAGACGCTCTGTTGTAGTCAGCGCTGGGTTAGTTTGTCATTTGCTAAGCGGTAGTTATAGGCTACATACATACACACATCATACTTGCCAGCCCTCCCAATTTTCATTGCCCTCTCCCGGTTTCCTCCCGGGGTCACGATTCTTCCGTATTTCTCCCAATTCATGGCAAATTTTCACACTTTTTCCTTTTCGTTCTCTTTCTGGAACTGAACAGTGTGTATAATCCCTACTGTTACTACCCGGACGACAATGGAGTTACACCAACTGTCGCTCGCCACAGCGTGCAGCGCCCAAAGTTGGGCTTCGATGAGAGACATAGAGAGAAATGGAGAGTGCTAAGAGAAAGAAATACTCAAGCATGAGCAAAAATAAATAAAAACGGATGAATATTAGTTCATGTCAGAGATTCACACGCCAAGTTCACACCAGAGGGGTGAATTATTCTGTTTTCTTTCTTGGGAGTTAAAGGTAAAATCAAAAGTTTAACATAAAAATGCTGTTGCAGTGTACTAATTATTTTGTTATTGAAATCCTCCCTTCTTTTAAGGTCTCAAGGTTGGCAAGTATGACACACATACATGAATGCAATTGTCTTTTACGTAGGCGTGCAAATCCAGAGGAACAATTCGTAATCTGTAGCAAAAACAAGAGTCCAAACTGAGCGCCACTTGCGGCCCCGGTAGTCAATGACAGTTTAAAACAGTCAAGAAAATATGATCAAAAGTGTGAATCACTGAAACCACTAAAAGGTCTTCGAGCAAACAGTCATGAATGAGCACAAAAATATATTAGGTTGATGGTAGTATGTGAGATTAGCCGTGGACAGACAGAGAGATGCACACACACTCCTAGCGGAGATAATGCAGAGCTTTTAAAGAGGAAGAAAAAGGTCTCAAAGCTAGTGAACTTGCTAATAGTTACCGCGTCAACAACGAGTTCACACAGTTTATCCTATCTATGTATTTGTTCTATTCACTCCTGTATTCAAATCATTCCTCTTTTGTGGAGCAGTTTAGACTAATAAACAACTTCCTTAATTTTGGAGTTTCAGACTTTCCATTATTTTAAAAGTCTGCACTGTCAAGACTGTTTGTTTATTGGTCAACTGTGCAAACTAGTGCGTCAAAGTTCACCAAAGTTGTAATCCACACTTAAAATGTATGCAGATTTACTTCGCCTGTGTGAACAAATCAGCTGATCGAGGTCGCTGACATACTGAAATTAATTCATTTTGCGGCAAATTTGCCATTTGCCTTTTTGTCATCACTTAGTCCCCAACTCCATTTGCTTCTCCGTTCTCCCCCCGCCCCCCTTATGTCATACAATGATAATACTAGAGAGAGAGAGAGAGAGAGAGAGAGAGAGAGAGAGAGAGAGAGAGAGAGAGACTAATTAATGGTGTTTTCAGTAATTCCAGTCAGGATTAAGTGAGACATGGCTGCATGTACTGCACACACACACACATACTGCATCTCATAATTGCAATTAGAGCAAGAAAATAGTTAGAGGTTAGTTAAGAAGAAGAGACGGAATGAACGATGGAGAGGCTGCAGTGATATATAAATATAGATATACATATATATATCATGTTCTATATGCACAAGCCAACCGTTACATACTGTAATGAGTTTGGGGAGAGGGAGACTCTGTGTGTGTCTATGTGTGTGTGTGTGTGTGTGTGTGTGTTTGTGTGTGTGTGTGTGTGTGTGTGTGGGAGAAAAAGGCAGCAAAAGAACAAGATAGGATGTGAATGCTAATGAGCTGGTGCTGCCAAACCAGCTGCAGCGCTCCATCATTTCCAGGCCATTTATGAGCTCTAAGCTGCGCGATGGGATCAGCGCTGATGGAGAGAGACGCGCAATCAAGTGGACTGAAGAGCCTCTGGAGCCACGAGCCACGACTGTGCGAGTGAAAACACCTCGTTTCCACCAACTGCTCCCTGATAATATTCGAGGCTACACCCCCCGACCTCAGGAATAAAGGCGTCATTAGACCTATAGCGTGGCAAGTTAAATAGTTCAGCTCTCTGCGGGCCCGGAGCTCAGACCCTTCAGCCAGATGGAGATTTAGTTTTTGTGTGTTACAGATGGAGTGCTTCCTGTCTTTGGGGATGTGACCCATGTTTATCTGTACATGTCATACTTTGCTGTCAAGTCTAAATATTTAATCATGTATAATTCCCCCATGAATTAATTACCACAAATGAATTACCACAACTCTACAGCTACACAGAACATTGATAAAAGACGATTCTGCAGGATTATGTTCTGTATCATTCCTTAAAGGTCCCATATTGTAAAAAGTGAGATTTTCATGTCTTTTATATTATAAAGCAGGTTTAAGTGATATATAAATACTGTGAAAGCATCAAAACGCTCAAATCCACGTAGAAATACACACAGCCCGTATTCAGAAACTGTGCGTTTGAAACAAGCCGTTCTGCAGGATTATGCCGTTAGGATTTCTGTCCATTTGTGATGTCACAAATCGACAATATTTAGACAATTCACAGTTTTAAACGTAAACATTCTAAATGTGTCCCAGTTTGTTTCTTGTTGTGGTGTATGGGAATGACATCAGCTGACAGGAAGTGAACATGGACCAAAACTGTTTCCTCCCAACGCAATTCCATTGCCATTCCGTTGAAATGCGCCAAAACGGAGCGTTTCTGACAGAGGGTGAATACGGGTATGTTCAGACAGACAGTATGAGAAAACTAATGTGTTGTTTAAACATTTAAGCATGTTAATATGTTCTAGTAGAAACCCTAAATACAAGTATGAACCTGAAAATGAGCACGATACGTCCCCTTTAACATTCAATGACAACGCTTTTAAAATAATTGTGACTATATTCATGCATGGCAACTGCAGTATGGTTATGGTGGGTTTAAGTTTTGGGAAAGATCATGCTCATGGTATGAAAGTCAAACACTCATGCACCACTCTGCACTCTTTACTTTCTGCCTCACTACAGAAATGCCACTATAATTCCTGCACTGGTACTAGTACTAAAAATCTACAATGACCTGGCGTACTATTACTCCACAGACTGTTGCTTTTATGCAACTTTCTTGTTGCTTGCTGGCTCTAGAAATAAGACCTTGTTCTTTAAATCTCGGGGACTGACACCAAAGATCAAACTCCATCGTAGCTGCACTGTATGGAGAATATTTGGGGTGTTACCTCCCAACCCATGGCCATGACTGTTTATTTAAACAACGCTAAAGAGCATTTTTATGAAGCATGAATGCAAACTGAAGCCTGATGGAAAACACTGCAATTGTCAGATTTCAAAAATAATGCAGCATATAAAAACGGACGTCTTCTCTGTGACGGAGGATGTTGAAAGAAGCTCGGTGGATGCTTCCCCAGGTGATTAAAAAGCTTTTGTTTTGCTGTTGAATCTCGCCGTTTAAAAAGCACACACAGATGTTTTAATATTTTCCTTAGAGAGTTGCATTGGATATTTTTTGATATTTGTTTTTCAAGAAACACTCTGACTTGCTCCAAAACCAGCGGGATCATTCTTTGGTATTGATGTCAAGCGTCTTTTCATTCCTCTCTCTCCCCATCTCCCAAAATGACGATGAAATGACGTGAACTTTCAGAGGAGTTTCAGTCAGAAAACACATCCGAGTTTAGGGTTTATAGTTTGGCATGTCAGACGTGAACACTTTCACCCTACCCTGCCATCGAAAAAACAGCTCTCCTCCTGTGCGCGAGCTCTGTTTTGTTCTACATCTCCCCAAACAACGGTACGTCGGTGTCAAAAAGTAGGACATGATGATTCTATCTGAGACAGTCATGAGGTGAATTATTATATTCTGTCTGCATTTTCTTTAGGTTCATCTGTGACTTTCTCTTCATGCCTCTCCTCATCTGAAAACACTCAACATGATTTTTCTAAACAAGTCTGTGACTCAACCAGATTGCCCTTTTTAAAATCTCCTGAGGATCCAATAGAACAGTGAGGAGTGGAGCTATGGGACATCCATCCATCCATCCATCCATTATCTTCCATTTATCCGAGGCCGGGTCGCGGGGCCAGCAGGCTTGGCGGGGTATTACAGACGTCCCTCTCTCCAGCAACATGTTCCATCTCTTCCTGGGGGACCCCGAGGCATTCCCAGGCCAGATGAGCTATATAAGCCACCCTTCGGGTCCACCACTCGCAGGAATAAGTATTGGGGTCGAGTGCAATGTGAGTCAGGCGGCAGGCAAAGGCGGGGCGGTTCGGTGCTGCGTCAGCAGTTATGTGGGCGTTTTACGGGTGAAGAGGGAGCTGAGCCGAGAGGCGAAGCTCTAGATTTACCGGTCCATCTACGGTTCAAGCCTCACCTCTGGTTAAGAGCTTTGGGTAGTGACCAAAAGAATGAGATCGCAGCTACAAGCGGCTGAAATGAGCTTCCTTCGTAGGGTGGCTGGGCTCAGCCTCAGAGATAGAGTGAGGAGCTCAGACATCCGGAGGGAGCTCGGAGTAGAGCCGTCCTTCGTGTCGAAAGGAGACAGTTGGGATGGTTTGGGCATCTGATCAGAATGCCTCCTGGATGCCTCTCTTTAGACGTTTACCGCAACTTAAATGATGTCTAAAATCCTGGTTACACATCGGAATAACGTGCATTACTACTACAGAAACACCATTAGGCTCGTTGTGGATGAATATCCTGCATATTCTTATCACCAATACCACCTCAGTCTTCCAAACTGACCTCCTACCAAAATCATTTTCCTTCAAGATCCGTTATTAAACCCTGACCCTCGTCTGTGGCATTCCACTTCTCTAACACAGCTTCATCTATCACTTTGAAAAATAAGACCAGAAAGATAAGGAAATTAGGTCATTGATGATTTCACACGGCATCAAATCATGATTTCAATGCGAACACTGGCGCTGCATATCAATGTCAGGAGTTATCAATTCAACGGAATCATATCTAGACATGATGTGCATATGATATATATATATCACGATATCATACGAACCACTGTACGAGGATACGTTGTTCATTTCTACCCGACCCTCCTTAAGAGTCACCATGAAGGCTGGTAGTGATGAAAAGGTGAAGCTTGTTCCATCTTTGCTGAATAGGTCGAGGGGGGTTAACACCCCCTCACGTATTGCTTTCTTGATTTACTCTATTGTTCTCTCCATCTCCCCCTTTCAGGGTACAGAATACATTTAAACAGCAAGAAACCGTTTTACTCTTTAATCTTCTTTTGATTTTCTCCCTCTCTTTCTCTTTCACCACCGTATACAGTATGTGTGTGTGTGTGTGTGTGTGTGTGTTTGATGTAATGTGCCTGTAGTTATATGTTGCTGTGTGTTTGTTCCCTACTTCCCCTTACTTTCTCTCACCATTTCTTTGATTACACGCTCAATCAGCCACTTTGTGTGCAGTCAGTGTACACGTGTGTGTACTGTACGTGTGTGTGTGTGTGTGTGTGTGTGTGTGTGTGTGTGTGTGTAAGGGAAGGTGGGTTTCATACAGTGCAGACTGTAAGAGAAGGCAGCTGGTATAAATGAGGGTCAGAAACTAACAGATTACTTTCATATAGATCACGACAAGTACACAAACCGTTCTGAGAACTGGAAAACTGTTTATTTCTGTTGGATTGATCTTTGGTGCTTTAGAGCCTATTTCTCACTCTAAAAAAATAGTATGAAAACAAGAATACCAATGGTGGAAAACCTCCCAGGACAACACGTTGTTTTGACCCAGTGTTAGTGTTTGTTTTTCACTGTTGGGTTATTTATTCTAACTAAACAACACAGTCTCATGGCAGTTTGTGAAATAGTCACGAAATTTATCTATTTGATTCGTGTACAAAAACATGAATTTCTCTTTTTACTCCGTGGCGCTCAGCACGACTTTCGACAATGTATTTTTCGTACTTTTCCCACGAATTTCCGCTCCGGTCTTTTCAAAATAAAACTACTTATTTAGGCTTAGGAAAAGATTGACTTGGTTAGGCTTAGGCAACAAACTTCTTAGTTAGGTTTCGGAAAAGATTGTTGTTTGGGTTAAAATTACTCCGGAGGTGCCGTAACTTAAGTACAGAAGTTACTTGCCAAATAAATCAACTGTCATTATGCCTTTGCATTTCCAGCATTACCTTACCTGCTCGCTGGCTTGCTAAACTGTTAGGCTCTGTGGCTTCTAGACGGCTTCTTAGCAACGGTGTTTTCACGACTTAACCACTTGAACGACAAAAAAAATTGTGTTCACGACTTCCAATGTTGTAAACACAAGCTCACGAGTTTCATTTGAAGGCAGCATAAATAGCGATTACATGTCCTCCAAATCGAAGTAGTTGAATATAAACATAATTTCTGGGAGACCGAGTTACCATCGCACCATATAAACAAGTACCATAATACACTACTTTAAGCTCTGACTCGCAATCAAGTGCTCTTTAGAAATAGCAATTTTGAATCAAAATGAGTTAGAATTAGCGGATAGATGTGATTAAATGAAATAACAGACTTAAGAATGAATCCAACAAAGAAGAAGAGAATATGTTAAATCAATCAGCAATAAAGAGAAACCATTATTTAGATAACAATGTCGCTGATTAGAACATTTTCCTGTCAGAAGCTCTCTAAACGTGAACATGTGACCTGCAGCGGTGGGTGTTAACGCAGTGGCAGGAAACGGCAGCACGAACCGGTCGCCGGTGCCGAGTCTGACTGCACAAAAGACAGCAGGGGAAACGCAAATGGCAGACCTATTCACGGGGCTGGAAGCCGTACAATAAAGCTCACTGTCTTTCTGTCGCCCGCTTGCTCTTTGCCATTTTCCTTTACAAACTTCTGAGGGGGGAAAAAAAAAACTCTCTTTCCTCCTGTTGACATTTCCTCTCAATCTACAGATTCAGTGGCTCACTTCTCCTCCTCTTTTCAAACCCTCCTTCCTTCTTGTCCTCCTCTTCTTGGCTGAATGAGTCAGGCTATGGCACACTATTCCAGTTGGCAAATGCCAGCCTCTCTTTCTCCCTCTTACACACAAACTCCAAATCTCTTTCAATTCCCCTCCAATTTCCAAATTAATTTTATTGGCATGAAGTGAAGAGGTCCATTCACCTCTCCGTGTTTCTGTTTTGAGTTCACTTCAGAAAGCTTTATTGGCATGAGTCAATGACAATAAGTCTTTCTTTTCTCCTCCCTCTCAGTCGTTTCTTTGTCTCCCTCTCTCTTGTCAATTCAAATAGCTTTTTTGGCACAACCAACACAACACTTGCAAGTGCTTTAATACCGGCTGAACTGAGTGTGTAAACCTCAATAAACCAAGTCAATTAAAATGCATTGCCACGATTAAAATATCTTCTCTTGTTCTTTTGTTCGATCTCTCTGTCTAACATTTGTTTTTCCTTTATTTCTTCCTCTCCTTCCTTGTCTTTATGCGTCTTTTATGAGCTCTTTTCTTCCTTCTCCTCCGTTTATAAGATGTTTTCCATCTGTCCTTTAATTTTCATCATTAGCAGAAATGTGGATACATCAGGGTTTAATGATTAAATGTTATAAAAAAAGAATTAAAGAGAAAGATGTAATGTAAGTTAGTGTTAGTGCTGCCAGTTCACATGGTCCACTCTGCACTGTTGTGGGAATGAGAGGAGAAAGGGGTCGGATTGTTTCCACGGCAACGTGAGGCCAGCGTGGTTTCCAAGGCGTTTCCAAAGCAGTTTAATGGCTCTGCTGCCAGTTTCTCTTAAATGGTTCACTTAGAAAGACAGACATAGAGAGAGAGACGGCGGGGGTAAATAAAAACAAACTTCTCTTTACTCTTTTCTATTCTTAAATAAATCCCACAGTTTATTCTACTGCAGCTCAGAAGAACTACATTCGATGTTTGAGCTCATAGTTGATGCTGGATCCATGTTAGCATGATAAATGACTCTTAAGAGTCACGCCGAAGGGAGCTTTCCAAACTAGAGTTGGAAAGAAGTGTTTATTTAGATGCTGTTGTGTTGCATTAGGGGAAATGTAGGATCAAGCACCTCTGGAGCTTGAGTCACACTAGGGACTAAAAATCATGATTTTCATCTAATGCATTGATCTTTTACCATTTATTGTTTTTAATCTATCTCTTGTGAATCCCTCAACGTTATGCGATATTCAGTCAGCCAGCTAAATTAGTGTTTTGCCTATTTTGGCTGTCAGAAATGTTGGACCAAATCGGAAATGGACCTGTGGAAAACCTTACCGAAGACCGAATTAAAAGAGGAAATAATTCTAAAAATATTTTTATAGAAATAGAAAGTCATACTTTGCCCCTCTGCACCAACAGTGCAATAAAATATTCTGACATGACAGATTTCCCTCCCCAAAATTTAGCCTAACTTTGGAGACAAGCTAGCCCGCTACAACCCCTAAAAATTGCAAGTCGCATTAATTCTTTTAAGAAATTAGTGGCGTTTAAACAAATTTACATTAACATGTTTTTATTGCATTCATTTTGACAGCCCCTAATAAAACGAAACAAAAAAAAACTCTAAAATTGCCAATATCAGATCGGCATTGTTTTGCAAAAACAAACAGAAACCTGTGTGAGTTGTGACTATATACCACCGCTGTAGGGAAGATGCAGCATGAATGTGTTCTTCGACGTACTGTACAGGAAAAACACATTCTCCTATGTCCATATACGACCAATGCTTTCACACAAGTGACCTTTTGATCTCTCTCCATATAAGGTTGTGTATACGTGGATGAATGTATACAACCGTCAGCAGAGTGGACAGTTGTGGAGGATAAACAGTCATATCTCTCTTTTCTTTTCCATCCTCCTCCATCTTTCTCTGTTCTTTCTCACAGATGGTCGCATTGTGCTGACAGCTAGTGGTCAGGTTAATCAATCAGCAAATACAATGAAGCGGAAAATTAATTATTGTGGCTTTGATTTCCCTAAAATAATCAATATTTATTCATCTAAATGCACAGGAGTTAATTAGGCATCGCTATATCCAGAAGTGAACACAGGCCTTTAAAAAAGGGCTTTTTAAAAGGGTCAATTCAATTTTGCTTCAAGATTTTCCATCCAAAGTATTTCATTCAGGATCTTTCTTCTTGTCAGCGTGGAAAATTCAAAAAAAATAACCATTCAGACCAAAACCATTAAAACATCTGCACTGGAACAAGGCTGATTGTGACATAAAGGCTTAAATCAACAGTTAAATGAACAGTAAAATGACACTGTTGTTTAACAATGCTGCATCTTTAAATTAAAAAATTTAAAAATGATGTGACGCTGCTATAATCAGAGAGAGAACCACAATCACATCCAGCCCTCTGCTGCTAAAACAACAAATATAAAAGGACAATAACTGCTTTTCAATATTAACCTCTGGGTTATCTGGCTGTGTGTCACGTCGTGTCTCCCTTCCTTGTTCCAGTGACACCAGACTAAACTTAGTCTGTGGAACAGATACTTCTGAGGTCAGGGATTCGTGACAGAGCGTGACAGAAATGTTGTCTGAATGTTTTCGGCCCTTTGATGCTGTCAGACGACGTGAAATATATCTCCGCCGCAGCGGAAGCATAGCTAACCGGCCACAGTTGTCACACACACACAGAAATACACACACACGGACACATAAACACACACTAAACAGAGGCAGACAGTATTTGGGTCTGGAAGTAGTCTTTTGGTTTTAACCTCTTTGTGAGTGTCTATTTTGCTCTCTCACTTTCACACACACACATTTCATTATCCAGACAACAGGAATGAAATCTGACACAAAAGGTATCCCGTCACTTGGCAACAGGCACTCGTAAATGCACACACACACCTTACTTCATTTTCCAGACATAAAAACTGAAAACTGACCTGTACACACTCTTTAAAAACACACACACACACCTTTATAAATCACTATGGATCCTGTAGCCACACTGACAGCGGAGAAAATAGGCAAACAGAGGATGACAAAGGATGAGAGATGATACAGAAACATAAAGATGAGTAGCTCATTTGCATTACAGCAGCATCGTCAGGTAATTCAGTGAGCTACACCAGGGAATAGGAGTATCTGCTGTAAGTCAGAGCTACAGTATAAGGCGCCGTTCACATGCCACATTTTTTGCGCCCACACATCCATTGTTGCCGATTTAGACACGTGGAAGTTGTGCTCTAAAGTGAGAGTAACACCATCGCGGCCATAGTCACGAAATTGAATGTATTGATTCGAGTATATAGACATGAATTTCCAATTTTTTTCGTGATGGTCAGCACGAAATCAATTCGTATGTGATCCACGTAATTGTGAACCGGGAAGTATAAAGAGTGTCGAACGCCGTGTAGGGAGGAGGTCGTGGTGGATAGATGGGTCCAAAAAACACCGGACTTCCGCCCAGGAGACCGGCGTTCGTGTCCCGTATGAAACCACAAATCAAAGTAAATTTGTTACGTAACTTCTGTACTTAAGTTACGGCACTACCGGTGTTATTTTAACCCAAACTACGATCCTTTCCTAAACCTAACTAAGTAGTTTGTTGCCTAAGACTAACCAAGTCGATCTAGTGAAAAATGGATGAAAGTGGCACGGCTGGCCTTTTCAACATGTGAATTAAAATGCAGAGAAAGAAAAAGAAAAAGTCGATCGAAGACAACGAGTGATAAAGAAGACTGATACAAAGACGAGAGGAGATTGTGACTGATGTGAACAGAGGTTAGGAGGTTAGCTTGATAAAATGGTCCCCAGAGGAAGCCACCTGTTTGGCTGGGGGTCAGGGAGAGATCAACCAATCACAGGCAAGCCTTTTGGCACATACATAAACAACTGGTGTTTGTCTAATCTGTGCTCTGCAGCACAGCTTTCTAGAAAGCAACAGCAATATAAATCATATTTGCAGATCTGCTGGAAAAATATGATTCAAAAGGCAAAAAGCCTTCCAAAGACCTGAAAAGACTTTATTTCCTCCAACTTAACTGCAATCATTCATTCTGTAAGTATATAAATATGAGGAAAAGTTTCTCTCCTCTAGTGTCTCGTTGGGGGGAAAAGAGCCAACTAAACCTCAAAATGCCACAGTAATCCTTTTCCATGATGAAGAGTGGGGGCAAAACTTAATTGAGAATTCATAACAAGTCATTCCTCAGGCCCCTGCATGACTGAATCAATATGTTAGAATGTGATTAACACTCTGCCAAAGCTGCCGTGCAAAATACCAAAAGCCTTATCTATCGCTGATCTGGAGGGAGGAATCAGAGAGTGAGGGAGACGGAGGCAGATGAGAAGAGACGTTTAGCCATTTGCCGGGTCTGAAGTAATCATCCCCTCTGCTATTTGGGCCGAGCACCTCAATTGACACCCAGATGCCGGGAGGGACGTAAACGTGGTTGACAGCAGGTCTGTCCATGTCAAGTGAAAACCTCCCCTCCGCAGATGAAACACCGGTCGACACCACTGTGTGCCCGTCTCACATCTTCTGCTGCAGTCATGCCGCACCGAGTTGCTTAAACCCAGATCACAACCTTTTTTCAGATTCACACCTCGGACGGGCGGCAGCGCTCGCTCTGCTTGGCATTTAAGAAATCAGAGTCTGTTATCATTCAGAGGCGATTTCTGGCTTGAAATACTGCTGAGTAGAATATGAAGTAGGTTTTTGCTTTAAGCTTTCTATTTCATGTCATGTAGAGGTCTTATTTTCACACTGCGACATCACCTGATGCAGGAAAGAAAGTGCTGGAAAAGCTAGATGCAGTGCTGCGGTCAAAAAGTAAAGAAAATTCGTCCTAATGTCTTTTCCTTGACCTCGATGGAAAACGTCATGAGGTCAAGAAAAGATGAGAAGGAGAATTCAGAAGGACTTAGGAAAAGACAACTGTGGTGTTGAGAGAATCCGATTGCACTTTCACTAGACTCCGTAATAATGATGCGACGGTGGCAGTATGTTGGTGACGTGAGTCTGCCGTGGTGAAACTACAATGTTCTGAAGATGGACTACAGAAGACGCTGCTTTCGGAGCTTAAACGGAGCCTTGGTTTGCTTGAAGTGAAACCGAACTCGACTTGCTGGCTAGAAGCATCCCACCCATCAGCTCTGAATCCTCATTATGCTGATAATCACAGGGTGTATTTAACGTTTGGCTGCTCTAACTGGCCTCTAACGGAGAGATAGAAGGAAACGGAAAGCAATCACATCAGTAATAGTAACGCAGATTACAACCACCGCTCAATAAAACACCTCCCTCGTTCTAATTCTGTGTACCCCTCCGGCTGAATGAGCTGAGGGCTGAGAAACGACTGCAGTCGGCCCATCATTAACTTCAGATGGATGGATACGTTTCCTCCCCTCTCTCTCTCTTTTCTTCCCTACCTCGTCCCGCCTCTCAGATCGCATCATTCCTCTTAATCTAATCTTATATAAACCTATGGATTTAAGAGAAAACCAGCCTCTCACCCCCTCGCATCTTTACATAGCAGAAATGAACAAAGCTATCACGCAGACAGCAGTATAGCAGTAGCCAGACGTCCAGCAGAGAAAATGATGGTCTCTATCCAACAACCCAATGAATGCCATCGTCATAGCAACCATATACAATGAACCAAGCACGCTCCAGATATTTGGAGTAGAAAAAACACACACTTCAGCTGATTCAAACCAACCCAAATGTTTCGCATTCTGTTCGGCATCGTCTGTCCTTTGGCTTAAACCTGTTACACAACTCGCTTCACTCCACACACACACACACACACACACACACACACACACACACACACACACAGAGAGACAGTTGACCCACTCTGCTCCTGCCGTTGTTTCCCTCGAGACACGGCTGAGCATTGCACAGCCCGAGGCAGCAGACGGCCTCTACAGTGAGTGTGCCACAGATGGTTCAGGAAACAACATCAAGGAATTAACACATTAAAATAATAAAATAGAAGAGATTTGATGGATAAAATATTTAAAATAAGACGGAGACAAACATATATGTTACTTTTTCTTGTTTTACAACACAGGCTGACAAAATATACATCTTGATCCACAAGGCAATATGATTGAAGACCATCAATTAAAGCTGCAGTAGGCAGAATATTTGTGGCATCATTGGGCAAAACATCCATAATAACCTTTCAGCATATTGTAATTCAAGTGTTCTGAGAGATAACTAGACTTCTGCACCTCCTCATGGCTCTGTTTACAGACTTTAAAACATCTAGCCCGTGACGGGAGACTTTGGCCAATAACAGGTCATTTCAGAGAGAAAGAGCGTTCCTATTGGCTGTGCTCCGGCTGGTGGGCGGTGCTTGGTATTTCCTCAACTGATCTTAACATGGCTGCCGGGTCACAAACTTTCTAATTTTACAGCTAAACAGTACACTACAAGATGATTCACATCACAGGACACAAACAGCGGTCTCCTGGGTGAACGTCCTGAGTTTGTTTGAGCCATCAATCCGCTACCGACCTCCTCTCAATGCGGACTTCTGCTGACTTTGATTAGAATTTGTGATACGTCAAAAACAAATCCAGGAGAAAATACTCTTTCCCTCCAAACGTAATTCACAGTGCAGTTTCGTTGTATGGGAGGCTGCATATTTACAGCACATTGCCTCTCTCCTCTCTCTCTCCTCTCACCATTAACACCTCTCCAGGGTGTGAGTTTGGGTTCAAAGTTCACTGGGGTCGGTGATGAAACATTGACTGACGGTTGCCATTTGACTCGTCTCACCTGCTCATTAGTCACAGGACAAGGGTCAGAGTGTGTGTGTGTGTGTGTGTGTGTGTGTGTGTCAAATACAGGCCTACATGTGTATAAAACATTTAAGTGTGTATTTCTTCTATGCATGTGTGTGAGGATGTGTGTGTGTGTGTGTGTGAGCTAGTTGTTGAATGTGTCCTCACACTGTCTGTTAGGAGAGCCTGCTCAGCACACGGACCTCAACAAAGACGGTCAATAAAAATAAAAGTGAATTCCAGCTCGAGCGCTCCGGCTTTATTCTCTTCAGTAAATGTCAGTCCTAACAGGCAGTTCATTAGCTGTCGTATTGATCAGCAATAGTCTTTCTCATTCTATTGATTAGACCGGCCGGGCCGCTCCGCTCAGACCGACCTTCCCATTGACAAAAAATAATTAGTATTGGATTCAATCAGTCTTGATTTATTGTTAAAGTTTCCGATTTTGACTGCCGGGTAAGAAATGTGTCTTTGTGTTGAATTTCAATGGAAAATGTAGGTATTAGGCAATAATTCTGTTCCTTTCTTAAGGGTACTTCAGCTGTGACACCCTATGAAAGTGTAGTCTGAGCATGTTCTAACCGGAACGTTATGATCAAACCAAATACAAACTGGAGCCTGGAGGTTTATTTGCTGATGTTATTTTTTTTTACTACATACAATACTCTGATTGTTGAATATTTCTGCTGTATCACTGGTAACTAAGAACACACACTGGCACATTAGGATCACATGATTAGCAGTTTAATCTAATTAAAGCATGGTCAAGTCATACTGGATCTTTTTTAGACCTCGTCAGTCGCAGAAATATCTTGAAATGCAATCATTGTTTTTACGCATGGCCTTTTGCAACTTAAACAATGTGAGATTTAATGTGGGACATTTTCACACCACAACAACTCGTCAGCGCACCCACACACACACGCACCACGCACGCACGCACACATGCACACACACAAGCACACACACACACCTTAGAACAACTGACATCATCATTATGTGACAGTGACGGGCGCATGTTGTGACAAAAGCGCTCTCTTCCTCCCTGATGTCACCAGACACCTGTCAATCACCCACCTGGCGGAGAGGTCACACTCTCCCACACACACCGCCAGTTACCAGGGCGCCGCTGTCTCTCACTATAACCTGCTACTCAAGTCAAGAGTGACACACAATGCAAATAATGTGTCAACTCAATGTCATGCAAACATGCTAATTACGTGTGAGTCGACATTTGCATCTTTCTTACAGTATTTCAGCAAACATTCTCAAAAGTAAACTAACTTTTTGATTAATTAGTGTTGATGTAATTTTGCCTTTCAAATGTCACATGAAGTCAAATCATATTAAAATGTATAATGCTGCAGGGAGCAGCGGGGGAGAAGAGATCGAGGCTCTATGATTATGTGTAGGATGTGTGTATACTGTAATTATGTAATGTGGATGTGTGTGTGTGTGTGTGTGTGTGTGTGTGTGTGTGTGAGAGAGATATTGTGCAAGACAGAGACTGGAGCACAGAGATAGATTCAGAGGTTTGACCTTCGCCTGGAAGGTAAACAACTCGTGACTTGGCAACTTCTCTTCTCCAACTAAGATGCACTCACACACACACACACACACTTTGATCATTTTTTTTGCACTATCACTGATATGGGATATAGCAAAGCAAGAAATAATACACATAACTAAACTAAGAAGTAGTTATCAGCCATTAAAGAGTTTGTACTGTTGGACTGCAGACATGGCTTTGTTTGTTTCTGTGTGTGCAGCATCAGAGCTTTAGAACTGCGAATGAAACTAGTAACAAAATACCAGACCAATGCATGGGTGCACTGTATTTATACTGTATGTATATGTGTGTGTGGTATGCGAGTGTACGCGACTGACTGAGAAATTGTTTCCTCTTTGGTTGGTTTCGTTAGCGACTCCATAATTATCACCCCATCTGCTCCCGGAGCTCAACTCTTCTCTCCCACGTTCTCTCTCATCGTTTCCCTCCCTAAATCAAAAGGTTCCTCGACACAGCCAGGAGGATTTCTCTGCGACATGCAAATCAACACTAAACCGACAGTCACCATGTTGATATAAATGTACTAAAAAAAAACACATCCCCTTTCTAATTCTCTTACGTCGTCTTGCCTGAGGTCTCATTATAGTGAATCTATCCTCTTTAGTCCGCGGTTGACTCGCTGACTCTGACTGTTTATTATCAAACCAGCAGCAAACTAATGACGGTGATGGTGCAGATGTTCAATCTGTGTTAAACATTCAAGGTTATTTATATTTGTTTAAACTCCCCCCACCTCTGCTGCTCTAATAAAGCACACAAACACGTCTTCTTAAGAACGACTTTCTGTCCAACTTTGACAAATCTGGCAAAAACAAATTGTCTTAGGTGTCAACTGGATTGAAAAAAAGTTATCAATTGACATTGTTTTTGTACTTAAAATAATATTTTAATCTGTTATATAATAATATAATCTGATGAACCCACTGTGGTACTTTGCCAGCAGTAAACAGAAGAGGGACACAGTTAGCAGCTATCTGGTGAACGTAGTGGAGCATTAAGCATCTAAAGAGACAGATATTTCCCTCAGGAGTTTGTGGAGACCCAACGAGAGCTAAAAGGAGAGTGAATATTGGACTTAAACTCATCAGGTGGACAGATATATGACTCCAAATGAATGTTATGTATCTGCTGAATGTGTAAACAGGCCACTATTTACTAACACGTCAGCCGTATCAACTTTATAAGGTGATGCCAATGTTGCGTTTACATCTTGTTTCACTAACCCCAACCGGCCAAAATAATAATTTATACTGCTTTAAAAGTATAGGCTTTATTTCATCATTTAATCCAAAGATGGACATGCTATCAAACATCTCTGACCGCTAAAACGTCTCCGAATAATCAGTATTTTCCATTTCTATTCAGCCTGAATGGAAAGCAGAGATCAAGCTGCAGACGGCAGAGAGACAGAGGGATAAAGAGAGACGAGCATACTGCTCTCGTATAGTGTGTAGGTTGAGATGAACAGGTGGACTCCCAGTGGGAAGAGAGCTCAGCATCCATCTCCATTCCCAGACCGGTCAGACACTGACGGGGGTTTCAAAATTAACAATGCAATGATGCTGCTAATTGGCTGGAAAATTACATTGGGAGCAAAGTGTTAAACCTGCTGTGCAACGTGTGGATGTGTGAAAAGCGCACGTATGTTGCATGCATGCAAGCGTACGAAGACAGTCTTCATGTACCCGAGTGTGAAAGTGGAGCCGTTTATAGTACGGGGACTGTATATTTGAGCAGGTGTGATCACAGACACGTCCTCGCTCTTTATTACATTAGCATTCTGGTGTGTAACTGATGCTTTCATAGACTTAAAGGAGCAGTGTGTAACTATTACAGGGATCTATTGACAGAAATGGAATATAATATTAATAAGTATGTTTTCTTTCGTGTATTATCACCTGATAATCAGAATCGTTGTGTTTTCGATAGCTTAGAATGAGCCGTTTATATCTACATAGGGAGAGGGTTGTCTTCACTAAGTCTGCCATGTTTCTACAGTAGCCCAGAACGGACAAACAACTGTTAACTTTTCCTGCTTGGGCCGGAGTCGATAAAGTTACCCACTGCCGTCACTGCCGCTCTCTCTCTCGCTTACTTCACCACTCACTTCCACACACTCTACGCACTGGCTCTGCTTCAAATGACCTACGCTACCGACTCTAGAGAGGGACGTTCGCGTTTTCACGTTGGTCACCGTAGCTCTCCAACACGCTTGGCACACGGGAGACGCTTCAGTTGGTTCTGCAAACTCATCGCTAGATACCGCCAGATCCTACAGACTGCAACCCAACACAGCGTTGGAGTGGGGTTGCAGCCCGACTCGGCTTACGGAACGGATATGACGTCACGTTACTCAGACTACAACAATAAAAGCGGTAACCTCCTTCTACCTCCTCAAATGAAGCAAGTATATCGATTCTGGCATTAAATAATCTATTTCAAAATTAAAAAAATTTAAAATCGCGATACATAGGTGCATTTTTTCCCACCCCTACTAGGCGGAAGCTAGTCTAGCTCCAACTGTTGTTGCTTAGAAACAGTGAATGGCGTTTCTTGCGTTCATTTTGGTGACACATTCTACCTCTCTGGAGGTAGAGTGAAGAATCTTATCATGTGAAGGCAGCTTTATAAAAACAAACTTGTATCAAGTCTCCTTGCTATTAATATTTTGGTGTTGAAAACATACAGACACTATAATGTTACAACCTATACTGATTGATGGGGCTTGTAGAATTACATTCAGTACACACACTCACACACTCACACACACTTTAAAGGCATTGTTTTCCAGGCAGCGAGGCACCGATGGCATCAAACATCTCAGAATAGAACTGCTGAGGTTTCAGAGGTGAAACCTGAGGAGTTTCTGGAGCAGAGTAATGGACCTGTGTGCCTCTGAATCCACACAGATGGAGGATTTCATTACAAGAATCACACCTGCACCGTTTAAAATAACGACATCTGGTCCGGCATGAAATTAAACCATATGGGTTGCCCTTGAAGTTATGAGCTACCTGAACAATAATCCTGACAAAATGCTGTTTAGAGGCGAATAAAGGTCTGCGTGTTTCATTATATCCCTGCTTTTAATACAGGATGCCTGTGCAGGTCCATATTCATTCTCTTTCTATTGCAACAGAGTACTATTCCAGCTTAACTATCACCTATCAGTCAAGATAATAGTCAAGTGTGTTGCTGAATAAACTGGAGGACTGGTGGTCAACTCAGGCCAGCCGCAGGCGAAGAACTAGATTCTCTGTGGACAATCGATGGCGTGTTATGTGACCCTGGCGGCTGAGGCTTTATTGGTGAACGATCAATGACCTCCAGTCTGGACTCACTGGATCATACAAGACTTATGGGATTTACACACAAACCCACACACTCACAAACACACTCACACACATGCATACACAAGTATTTGTTTCGAAGGGCCTATTGGATTTCTCCAGTCTCTTGCAGCGACTGCCATTCTGAGCCAAGATGGCTGCCTGCCTCTCCCCTCAGGACTCAGGCAATTGCAAGCTGGCGCACGCATGTACGCACACACACACACACACAGTGAATAAAGGGTACGTCATGTAAATGTTTGGAGAGATCAGAGTTTGCAAATGGGAAACAACATGCTGATGACATTTTTTCCTCTGACGTGACAGAAATAAATTATAATTTTAGGGAGCCATTACAGTCCAACACAAACATGTTCATTTCTGCATCAAAAAGAGTAATAAAGAGTCGTAATGTGACACTGGAAAGGAGCCTTAAACACAATTAAATGTGCAATTTTAAATCTCATGTTTTCATGGTAGTTTTGGGTCATTTCAGACTGAATCCTCTGAAGAAATTTAATATGAAGATTATTTTTCGACATGTGTGATACACAATATAACTCTGTCCCGAACGTGTCACGTTTGAGCAGTGAGTTTTAGATAAACGACAGGTGTTGTAGCCTACAAACAGCGAGGTCTCCCATTTTCCACTGTGACCCCAGCTGGGTGTGACCTTTGATAAACAGCAGCCAGTATTTACGCCACGGCAAGACCGATGGCCTCTGCTTTCTCTGACATTTACAGAGCTGGGCTTTAGGTTGCCTCAGGCAAGGCAGACAGACAGACAGACAGACAGACAGGAAGAGAAAGAATGAGAGAGCACACTTTATTCTCTACTGT
This sequence comes from Sebastes schlegelii, assembly GCA_014673565.1. Classification (NCBI taxonomy): domain Eukaryota; kingdom Metazoa; phylum Chordata; class Actinopteri; order Perciformes; family Sebastidae; genus Sebastes; species Sebastes schlegelii. The sequence goes on along the minus strand of CM025836.1, from coordinate 5,286,997 downwards.
GAACCTGCGTTCACACTGATTTACTGTTTATCCTGAACACCTGCGGGTGATGTGAGATAATCCAACTGCAGCTACGGTATGTCACTGTAGTACACAGCTAGAAGGCAACAAGTAGTCACAGTACTTTGCTGCTTTACTATTGATCTACTTATCTCCTGATTCGATACCATCACGATACTCGGATGCCGATTCGATATGTATTGCAATTCCAAAAGTACTGCGATTCGATATTATGATTTATTGCAATTTTAAGGACTTTTGCTTTAAAAAATCTCTTAATTTATACAGTAAAAATGTTTGACTTTCAGCATGTATGTAGTCAGAGAGTCAAATATATCAGGAATTATGAAGCAATGTGTTTTTATAGCACCTCAAGCATTCAGAAATGTGGCTATTTCACGGTATGAATGTGGGATTTTTACTTGGGAATACCTCTAAATTGATAGAGCAAAAATGCTTGATTTTGTGTCTGTATGTAGTCAGAGACGTCTTGAAGTCAAGTGTATCAGTCCTTGTCAGGAATTATTTATATATTTATAATAAAAACATTTTCCTCAGAATTTTTTTCCAAAAAAATAAATAAAAAAGTGTAAAGTACTTTTATATTTTCTTTAAAGTCACAGTTGAGTCCTTGGTCGGTGTCTAGTGGTTGGTTAATGGTGCTGTAACTGGAATGAATCCGAGGTCAAATACCCAAAGCCGTCACAGGTATGTTTAAAGCTACAGGTTTGTCACTTTAATGATTATTATTCCCGTCTGACAATATCTACCAGGGCTTTTGATCCGTCCAGATGCTCATTAATACTCTTTGAAGCGTGACGAGTTTGAGAGGCAAGAGGACAAATTTGACACTGCACTAGTTTTTTGAATTGCTTTGATTTCTGGCAGCAATGATGGCGGTGAAATATTCCATGAGCTTCTGTATTGATTAAGGCAGTGGAGCGTAAAAGTGGAGTTTGGGTCCCCTCAGGGTCACCGGAGGGAGGAAGTGATGGAGGGAGGGAGATCCAGGCTGTCACCGGGTCAATGACTGATTCTACGCTGTATACTATAAATGACTTTACCAGGAATTAAGCCAATCAGGGCATTTTACTGTCAACTGAAATCACAGGTCACAGTCTCAGTGTACACAATCCAACTCAAACCGTGAATCAGCAGCAGATGAAATCTGATTAAATGGGAGCTTTGAGGTCTAACACGGGGACGTTGATCGATGCAGGATTATAAATTCTAATCATTTAGTCAAAATGAAGAAATATGATCTGCTCCGTATATTGCTGTAGAAGCACATTTCTTCTGGAGCACGGGGAGCTCACCTCCATGACCACACGCCTACACACCTACACACACACACACACACACACAGATGGAGGGAGGAGAGATGACAGATTGTGTGAAAGAGAAACGGAGAGAGGTCAGTGGACAGAGGGAGATATAGAAAAAGAGAGAGGGGACAGATTGAGTGGGAGACAATCTGTTACTGTGATGGATGGGTAAATGAAATCATTTAATGATTTATTGATTGTCTGACTGGATTCTTGGTTGGTTGACTGGTGACTAACTGGTTGGGTTGGTAGCGGACTGAATACCCTCCGACATCCCAATCCTCTCTGAGACCCAGGCCAATTTGTTCCTGCTTAATTGATCACAAATATATAGTTTAAGTAATTTCCTAATTTTACATTTTTAGCAAACGTTACCCAAACAAGAGTAAATATACAATTTGATTATTTAAATTTGTTTTAACACCATTCATTTCTTTAACACATTAATACAACTTGTGATCTTTTAGGTTGTAGCACGCTTAACGTTTTAAAGATAAAGCGAAGATACTGGTATCATATGACACTAAAAACCTGAGGAATCCTATGGTACCAACCACGTCATACTAGCTCGTTGCAAAGGAGGCTAAATAACTCTTCAAACTTGCGGTAAATTTTGGTGAGGAAAATCTGGCATGGCCATTTTCAAAGGGGTCCCTTGACCTCTGACATCAAGATAGAAGATTATGATTTGAGCATATTGTTTTATGCTAAAACAGTACCTGTGAGGGTTTCTGGGCAATATGTGTCATTGTTTTGTGTTGTTAATTGATTTCTAAGAATACATATATACATACATTTGCATAAAGCAGCTTATTTGTCCACTCCCATGTTGATAAGAGTATTAATTACTTGACAACTCTCCCTTTAAGGTACATTTTGAACAGATAAAAAATGTACGATTCATTTGTGATTAATCGTGATTAACTATGGACAATCACGATTAAATATTTTAAGCGAATGACAGCCCTATGTAGTATTAACACACATTTTGTGCACTAATGCATATTTAGAGCAGCAGCTGGTGTATGCCATTGTAAAAGGTCTGTGCTAATATAAGGCAATTTCGGCCCGTTCTCATTCCCAGGGTGTCAAATACTGACGCTTTGTCAGGGCCGTTGACGTGTCTCATGTTCACAACGTCAACTCACATTTGCACTAAAAACAGAAATTTTAAGCCCAAACATGTTGTTTATTCCTAAACCTAACTAAGTGTTTTTTGTTGCCTAACCATAAGCAAGTGTTTTTGATTAATTCACATTAAGGACGTGTTTACTAATACCGAAATGTGACACCGAGGGGTCTGACATAGCGTCAGTATGTGAAGAGTTGGGATGAGAACATGTTGGCAATTTAGGATATTTTTTGTCTTTTTGAGCACCTGTGAAAAGTCATACACTCAAAGAAGTGCTGAAAATCCCCCGAGCCTTACAAGATTCAATTTCATTTTTTTTCTTTAGGCACAGGGACCTGCTGATTAAAGTTCAAGAGTTGAAAGGAGTCTTAACAAGTCTAGTTTTGGGAGGGCAGATGGTCAGGGCCAAGCAAAG
>CM025836.1:5259125-5279125 GCA_014673565.1 Sebastes schlegelii | reverse complement strand
AACACCTGCTACTACACTAAGATCAACAATACTGACTTAAACTGGCTCCTGAATGAAAGTAGGTGTCCTAGAGTGAGTTGAAAAGAGTGAGAGAGAGAGCCGAACCACACGGAGTCCATCATGAATAAAAGAGAGAACGAGCAAGAGAACTCAGTCGGAGGGCCGAGCGGAGACTTCCATCAACTCTCTAAACACACACAGGTACAGAAACATAGAAAGGAAAAAATCAGCATGCATCATGCACGGATATAGAGACTCATGAATAGTTATATAGACACAAAGACACAAAGAGTACTGCAGATATAATCACGTACAAAATATGTCGTTTGTACTTTCCAAAACCGTTTTATGACAACACTGTGGTTAACGTTTGGTTGGGTTTAGACGCTACAGATCTGTGCGAATCTGAAGTGTTTTAAATATTCAGGTTTTGGTGAAGATGCATGTTTTTGGGAAGTAGTGAGCATACCAATGGATAAATGAAACTTAGATTATACTGCATGAGTTGTGTGAGAGTTTGTAAACGGATGTTTTTTTTTTTTTTTTAAGTTATTTTTTTGGGGGCATTTTCTATTTTTTTATCGAGAGGACAGTGGATGTGGAAAGGGCCACAGGCCAGATTCGAACCCGAGCCGCCGCGGTCAGGACCAAGCCTTGACACATGGACGCCCGCTCTACCAACTGAGCTAACCCAGGCGCCTGTAAATGGATGTTTTGATATAGTTTTGATGTTGTTGAACACGGCCCGCATTTACTTCAATTCATCAAGACTATTCTCTGTATTACTATTCTTTGTTCACCGTGGAGGCATGCAAGAAAAACTACATTTTCTTCAAGAATTCAAGGTGCCATACAAATGGTTATTTTGTGGGTGAAGTATTCCTTTAAGGTTATAGGGAACAACCACGCTAAAAGAAGCCAACATTGATTGTCAGCAGAAAATGGGAAACAAAACAGCAGTCAAGTGCAATGTTTAGTTGCCCCATCCATCCACCAGACCTCACCTCTCTGTGGGCTTTCTGGCTCTAAAACAACAGCACACTATTTTTTTATTTGGCTCCCAACAGACAGGAGTTCTAACTCTTCCGGCTGCTACGGGGCTTTGCCACCTGAACGTTAACATAAGTCATTTTTGGGGGATTTGCTTAAATGACTGATGCTGTTGTTTTTCATGGAAAGAGAGTCCGAGAAAACACACACTTGAGACGCTAGGCGAGCAGTGAACTACTCATCCACTCCCAACAAGAGCTTCTGAACAAATTGATTTCACGGCTCAAACTGGAGGATAAATTCTCCTTGTTGTTCCTCTTCTTCTGGTATCTGAAGGACCCATCTGGGGCCGTCCAGCCCTGCTGCTTGTCTGCATAAACAGCTCCTCATTGACAACAGCTGACAATCATCCTGTCAGGCCATTGGCCAATTAGGACAGGGTTGCCATGGTTCCCGGCACACACTTGCGCTCTCACTTCTCACCTCCGACGGTGTCCGCCTACTCACGGCATGCTGGAGGGAGTGATGGGAAGATTAAAAGAGAGAGAGAGAGGTGGAAAAAAGAAATGAAACACTTTGAACAAACCTGCAGATGACAGCAAAGATTGGATTCCTGCGTCAGAAATGTAATAGAGGAAAGCAGCAGTGTACAGTACAGGCTGCCTTCACTACATCAATAAGAGGTGCAAATAGAGAAAGAGCACTTATTGTTATTTATTGGGCTTGTTTATCTACTGCAAGTTCCAACAAGACTGTGCTGTAATCTAAAAGATGTCATACTCTTAACTAGTTTTTAACTGCGTCTCGAGATAACTTCTGTTATGATTTGAAGCTATATATAAAATAAATTGAATTGAACTGTCATAAGCAAGAGGAACAGAGCGTTCCCATTCCAATCCGGTCCCTACACCCTCTCACTCCGTGATGGAGTGAACTCCGTTTGTATTGTGTCACACTCACAGCTCAATGAAGCACCTTCTTTAAGACGTAGGGTATAAATACAGCGAACACTTCGGGACAAACTTCCCTCTCTCCGGCAGGGAAATAAATATCAGAATCAGAAATACTTTATTGATCCCCGAGGGGAAACTGAGTTACGTTTAGCTCCCATTCTAATATACTGTATACATAAGAAAATGGTTATGCTGAAAAATAGGATCTATGCAAATAATATAAATGCATGCATAAATAAAAATGCAAGAATAGTGTAAATAAATACGAATATTTGTTTAAATGTAGTGTATAAATATACACAGTGTTGATGCTGGAGTCAACCAGATTATTGCACAGCTGAATTATTGCACTACATTATTGTACTGTTAAGTCAGTATTGCACAGTTGAAGATATAATAAATGGTGGAATTATAGCTGCTGATAGGGGTAAATATATGTTGTATACATATGTATAAATATACAACAATTAACAATCAAATGAACATGTCTACTGTTTTCTATTCTAGACAAGGGTATATTTGATCCTAAATACAATCTATTTGCTTTAAGTTGATAACGTCTGTATGACAATGAAGTAGAATAAATTAAACGTCTATCATAGTTTGAGCAGTTTACAGTAAATGTTTGTACCGGTGGTCGCACTGACATTGGAGCGTGTTTGATGACGAACACAAAACGGCGTTCCACGTCGTCAGTAAGGGCAGCTCGGCACCGATGCAGGTTCGCTGTTAGAGGGTTTCATAACCCACTTCCACTCCCCGCTGATTGGTTTGGGATGGCACTTAATATGGCGGACCCTCCACGCGAACGTGCAAACGGAGTGGAAGTGGGTAGAAGGTGGTTTGGAATTGGGCCATACCACCTTCAATTTGGACGAGGGTTAGGCAGGTTTTACTTCCGAAGGATTCCACGTTTTTTCTTAGCTGAATAGCAACAGCACCATATCCTGTCCTAAATGTCCAATATTTGAAAATAGGTACAAACAAAGCATTGTTACCGCCTCTGAATGACGGAGGAGTCCAGATCATTATTTAGCTTTTTATAGTACTGGAAACAACCGGTTTTGAAAACTGTCTATTGTGTTACATCTCCATCGTGTAATTTTGTTATTGTATTGAATTTTTAAAATGTTGTATGACAGTTGATGGACAACCGAAGTCAGACAGCTTCTGCATCTTATACTGTGATTTGACACAAATAGGCATAATGTACCGGTTGAACTGACAAACACACACAAAAACACACACATAAACACACTCTAGCCATGTTTGATTGTACACGCAAGTGTTCGAACAAGGAGACGAGCACGCACGTACACACACATTCCCTTCCCACGTAAAAATCCTGCCTCGAAGGAACAATCAATAAAATGCTTCTTAGATTCCTCAGGAGAGAGAGAGAGAGAGAGAGAGAGAGATATAGATAGAGAGAGAGAGAGAGAGAGAGAGAGAGAGAGAGAGAGCTTGTCTGACTGTTGTTCCCATTCCTCGCTCATCCAATCTTTGCTCAGCCTGGAGGAGAGAGATGAAGGAAAGATATTCAGGATAGAGAGGAGAAAGATGGGAGGAGGGAGCAGTGTTGAGGTGAAAAGGAAAGAAGCGAGAGCAGAGGGAGAGAGAGAGAGAGAGAGAGAGAGAGAGAGAGAGGAAGAGCAGGATCAACACTAATGCTGAGAGACACTCATGGCACTAAGGATAGGAGGGAGGGATGCAAGGAAATAAGGGAGGAAAGGAAGGAGGAGTCTCAGTATCAAAGACCAGAAAGGATGGAGAGATAGATGAGCAACAAAAGAGAGCGAGAGAGAGAGAGAGAGAGAGAGAGAGAGAGAGAGGGTGGGAAAGGGACAGCGAGATCTGACCAAGTTATTTGAGGAATTGAAGGAACGCAGGAGGAAAGAGAAAGAGGGAGTAAGATGGCAATGAGAGGGAAGATGAGAGGAACAGGAGGAGGGAACGGAGAAAGGGACGGAGTGAGCAATGAAAGAAAGACAGAAACTAATAAAAGTGAGTTATTAGAGGCTATAAGAAAAGAGGACAGAAAGAGAGGATGAAGCCAGGGAACGAGAGAGAACAAGAGATGACAGCCTGATCAGACGAATGCAAACGTGCAGATAGAAGAAGTGAAGGATGAAGGGAGTGAAATAGGAAACGAGGGAAGGCAGAGAGAGAGAGAGAGACAAAGAGGAACAGGACTGAACTGAGGTGCCAAGCCAAGGGAAGGAGGGATGGAGGGAGGAGAAGAGAAAGAGATCCAAAACAACAACAAAAAATCGATGCAAGGATGGGAAAAATGATGGAGGGAAGAAAGAAGAAGACAGTGGATACAGGAAATTACAAAGGGAAAAAAGAAGACAAGGTAAAGAGATAAGACCTGGGATATCAAGGATGAAGGGAGAGGTGAAGGAGGAGGTGAAGGAGGGAGAGATGGAGGGAGGGAAAGGAGAGCATGTGGATCAATAGTGATTAAGTTGGAGGAGAACACAGAAGGAATCCAGAGAGGCTGGGACATCCACCAGTGGAAGAAACCATCTTAAACACTGTAAACAATGAGAGTGGTATCGTTCTTATCATCTCTCTTCCTCTGATTTACCTTCTCATGATGTACTTTTGAAAATTAATTAGTGAGATATTGAGTCTGACAGAGGGTTACAGTAATCTGCTATGCTTCATGGTGGAGGCTACTTGCTTGTTCCACTCCAGCGAGGCTTGATTACCAACTGAGCAAAGTGGAAAACTGCCCCAGGGCTCCAACGTCTCAGGGGCCCCGAACGCTCCCGGTTCACTGCATATCAATGGTGATTTAATCACCAGCAGATTCATTAGCAGCACGTTCTCACTCCCAACTACGAACGCTCGGTCAGTGGCCCTCTACGTCTGATATTGACAGACCGAGGCGCCCTTTAGTTTCAACTAACTCCAAAGTAAAAAAGTAAGTAAGCCTATATTGGAATTTTATTTTGAAAAGATGTTGTATGCACGTAACAAGCGGAAACTGTACGTTTCCTGTGAACACGGAAGTTTATTTTGAAAAGACACTGTATGCGTACAACAATCGGAAACTGATCCACCGTCCCCGACAACTGAAAACTGACGCTAGAGGAGATCCCAGAGCGTCATAGTGTGAAGTGTAGAGCCACTGACCAAGCGTCGGTATGTGACGAGTTCGGACACTTTGCACTATTAAAGTACAATGTCAACGGAGCTGAGTCCTGCATCTAATCTGGTGGCCCTGTCTTGCAGGGGGGTCCTGTGTCAAAATCGTATTTATTTACTAATTATTTGTTGTTATTTTTATTCTAAAGATGATTCCAGACCCTTGAAAATATTCTCCCTCTCTCTCTCTCTCTCTCAACACATAAATGCCGTATACATCAGTTCAGAGAAACACCTTCTGAAACATTCATTACAGCCACTACAGATCGCTCAGATCCGCGTCAGGGCCATCCATCATTTAAACCGGGAACCAGCGGCACATTCTCAAGATGGATGTGTCAATTTCAGCAAATCTGAGAGGGCAGATAAGGACGCGACGGTGGTATGTGCTGTTTTACGAGGACACAGGTGAATTCAAAACAATGGCCTACGTAAAAGCCAGGAAAGAATCATGATCATCTTTCTTCCCTCTAACAGGTCCCGTCTCTCTGCAAACATGAATCCTCCCATTAGGGATTCTAGTAGATTCTAGTTGAAAGTAGGTTAATCAGACGCCCTCATCATGCGTCTGTCATACTGGTTTAAAATAGAGGCCGTTACACACCAATCATTGACCTAATTGGACATGGTGTGATTCAGGATGCACACACACACGCACACACTCATATGCACGTACACTTATCTATTAAAATATTACCCGGCAATCAAGAAGTTGTAACCATTTATCCGAGTGCTCTGCTTTCCAAAAGTAGCTTTTAACCTCATTTAACACACACACACACATTTTCTCCCTGTCTCGGGCTCTCTCGCCATCTCTCACACATGTACAAACACGCACACGCACACACACACTCACACAGTTGTGCTAGTTTGTGGCTAATTGGTTCTCCATTGATTGCTCTGATTGGTCACTAAATTAAACCATCCAGTTTCCAGTGATTAGAGCAGCTGCACGGCCATTCGTCATGCTCCCGACACCCACACACACACACACGCACACACACACACACACACACACACACACACACACACACACGCACGCACACACACACACACACACACACACACACACGCGTCAAGTGCCATGAAGCTGTATAACAAGTTTTGAATTGTGCAATTACTCTACCAGGATGACTCAAGTATAAACCATCACTTTAAGACACAAACATCCTCCTCTAAATATTAAAAATGTGACCCAAACAAGATAAAGACACAGTGTGAACAACAACAACAGGTTATTTACCCACAATGCACTGGGGCTGTGGGACATGTGTGACACGTCAGATGCAGAGTTGATGCTGGAGGCACAGATTCCCAAAAACTTCAGCTTCAACATAGACTCTAAACTGCACAAACACATCAACACACACTCACACACAGACACCACTGTGGATATATGAATTATGAATTCGCAGAGTGGCCAGATGAATAAAAGATGACAGCGGAGGCGTAGCGGAGGGACCTGCACTGTCATACGTTACTAAAATCAAAACCGTAGCCGGGATTTCCTCGTTGCCTCCGTGTTTATGGGGAAGTGTCAGAGCGCGGCCGGGCTGCTTTCCTCTGAGGACTCATAGTCTATCTTTAGTCTGCAGCCCTCTGCTCCGGTCTGCTCGGCTGTCAGGTAGCTGTGCTGCACGTCCAGCTGATCAGAAGGATCTCAAAACGCCTGAAGGCTAGTTGTAGCAACAATTTTTTTTCTTGCACACAGCAAGACGTGTATGTGTGCAATCATGCCTGGTCTGTTTCATCACTCTTAACCACTGTGGAAAAGCTGTCTTTGTTTGTGTCTTAATTTTAAAAGGAATAGTTCCACATTTTGCTTCCTTGACGAGACTTAGATCTCTCTCAGATCTGTCTGTTCACTATGAAGCTGCAGCTAGCAGCCACTCAGCTCACTAACTTACATGTTGCAGTTTTATAGGGCCTATGTGCTGGACTGTTTCTTGGCCGGGACTTCCATGACGACAAGATGGATTAAACAAACACTGTGCTAATTAGCTTTATTACATGGCTTTGTTAAAAACTTGATTCTGATTGGTCAATTACGGCATTGTAAAGTGTGTTATTTTCTTTTGTAACAGACCGTTGCTATGTATGACAGACCGTTGCTATGGGCGCAGTTCTGATGACCAACTCTGGCGGACCGCTTTTGTGTCAAACTATTGATATCCTAAGTAAGTAGCAGTGTAATAAGCAGGATAATGTACAGCTAGCAGGTCATTGTTGTGAAAGAATCCTTTATTTTATCACATTATCCCTTACTTAAAGGTGCTATAGGCTGATTTAGCTACTTTTGGACACAGCCAGCGTAGCTGTTTCCCTCTGTTTCCAGTCCTTATGCTAAGCTAAGTTAAGCGACTGCTGGCTCCACCTTAATATTAGACAGACGGATATGAGAAAGTAAATAAGTGTAATTCGTGAAATGTCAAAATATTATTTTAGGCAAAACTAACACTGCCGTGAAAGAGCAGATATGCCGCAACGATTTTTGTTTGGATTAGGAACACAGTTGCAAAGTGGGTGACAAATTAAATCTTTTTTAGTGTACAGCAGAGGGTATATTTTTTTCGCTCTGAACCAAACAACCCACCGGTGGATGTGAAAGGCAGGTTTTCTTTTTAAAGAAATCGCTACTTCATTTATCATAAAGCCAGAAACTGTAAAAAACAAAATCATCATTGGATTTTTAAATTTCCAAAGGCCATTGAACAAACCATGTGTGACGAGCGCTTCAGGTAAAAATAGTCAAATCTAAGCTTAAAATAGTGACATTTCATCAAAATCACATTATTATACATGTCTCATTTAAAATGTTGCCAAAAAATAAACCATTAGCACGAACCGGATCCTGTAAAAAACATTAAATTCTAAGTTCCTGAGCGCAACTGGGAAGCCATGAATGATTTGTCTGAGACCAACAGTCACGTGACAAAAAAATCTGTAAAACTCAAACTGAACTGGATTACACGGAGCAGAGAGGGGAGAGGACAAGAGAAGCTGTAAGTATGGGTTGTAACCATGTAAATAGTTTGCCTTGCCTTTTCTTTCTTTTATGGCATTATAATTGTGTTATACTGCACAAAAGACATGTTTGAGTTCTCCCTACTTCTACTGTAGCCATGAGTGTGCTGTTTCCATAGGTGCAGGACTTCAATGTAGAAAAAAGAAATGAGAGAGAAGCGAGTGAAAAACGAGGCCACAGTGAGTAATATGTGACAGGTGCAAAAAAGGCCCCGAGGGTTAAATCCAGGTCGAGAGAAGAGTCTTGGATTCTGGAAATACCTTGCAACAATACCTTGTGGTTAGCTATTGTTAAACGTCCTTCTGGGTTTGTCAGAGATTGCATAATGTGTCAAAATCACCTGGTGAACGCAGCATTTCACCAGCGTCAAGAGTGTAACCCAGCAGATCTTGAGCTTATTCAGTGTTATTGTTTCCAGTACTGTCAGATCACAGTGTAATCCTGCACAGAAACCGTGTAAACCTCACGTCACTGACTCGGGTTACGTCAGAAAAAAAAAATAACATGTTGACAAAAACAACAGATTCTTTATTCCCGGGCTGTTTGTGAATGTAGAAGATTAAGAGAATTCACATCTGGCTGACAGAGAGAGAGAGAGATAAAGGGGCGAGCTGAAGGAAAAAGATAAAGCAAAGATCACACAGAGATGAACAAAGAAAATGATTAATCATTCACGTTGTGGTGGATTTTTTTAACTTTCTCAACTAATATTATTTTTGACACGAGAGTCAGATCAGTGGAGCTCGTGTTGAGGCAGAGAGGGATGAAAATGAACAGAGTGACGGGGGGAAAGATGAACACAAATTGAGGGAGATGCTGAAGGAGGATCAGGTTGACAGACTGTCTCAGTGTTTCTCTGTATGTGCGGTTCAGCCCGATGGACCCATCTGGTCCTCAGAGAGAAGCTGCAGGCGGATCCGAGTTTTAATGATCAACCACAGGACACTCTGACCCTAAATACATCCATCCCAGCGCTTTACAGTGCACATCAGTCCACCAAATATAAACCTGCAGGGTAAAGGTTATTTTTAACTTAATGCCCTCCACATCTACTGACTACTGACATATTAATGAGGGCTACACCTTACACTTTATGATGGGATATTCTCCGTTGTTTAACATTTATAATGGCTGTACGTGTGTGGAGAGCAGCCCTGCAGTGGTTCCAGGGAGCACATTAATGACTCCACTAATGTACGTTTATTATGTAATTACAATTAAGTGTTCATAGCTGAGTGAATCAATGAATTAATTCAAATGAATAAATGTCTTAATGTGTAGAAGACTGAATAAGTTGAGGAAGTAGCAAGAAGCATCAATAACAAAATGGTAAAAGGAGTAAATTAATGAAAAGAGAAGGGGAAATAAAATAATAATAAATTATTGTAATAATCCATAAATGAATGTATGGATGAACACATGAATTGATAATGAAATAATGAAAGAATCAGTGAATTAAAGTCATAAACGGAATGAATGAACACATTATTGTTGTTGCTAAATGAATGAATGACCAATTAAAGGGCTTAATAAATGAACGAACATGCATGCTTCAATGAATAAACGTAGAATGGATAATGAACTGAATGAGCAAGTGAAATAAAAGGATGAGTAAGTGACTGACAAGCAAATAAATGAGTTAGTTAGAAGGAAAACCTCCGAATGAATGAGCAGCATTACCAAACGTCTCAATGCCAGCTCCCAGGGTTTAATGTGAGTGTGTGTGCAGTGAAGAGACACACACACAAACACACACACGCACACATACACACACAAACATCTGGCCAAACATCTGCCTTTCAACAAGACAAGAGGGACATAAATACCAAAGAGAGAGACAGAGGTTACATCTCTGACCCTGACTGTTATGAAATGACGAAAAAACTATATTTTCTCGACTAAATAGTGTTTAGTAGCTTCATTATGTGTCTGTATATTGTCATGCACAGAGATCCACCGGCACAGACTGATAAGAGCAGCGGACTATAAGCTGAATGCACATATTGTGACATCACTTCCTGTGCTGTATGGGATTTAAACTGACTGCTTAGACAAGCAAATAGAGCTAACTCACAGCAGACATTTGGAAATGTCACAGCAGGAGAAGCACAGGTGTGATTAAAAAAATAAAGATTTAGTTTTGCATAGCACACGCTGAGTCAGACTCATGGCTGACTGGAACCTTTAAATGTTACTGAGCCATCTTATTGTAATTAGTTACACCTGCTGCTGTGAAAAGTCAAAATCTCTGCTGCTAAAAAAAAGGTCTATGGGGAAACTTTCACCAACAGAGTATACGCTGAATCACTGTTACAATTAATGTAGCACATTAGCTAACTATGTCCCATCTGTACATATGGTGTGTATGTGATTCAGCAGGGAGTGGGAGCAGAGACACAGAGAGGGGATGGGGGGGTCTTCTTTAGGGCACAGGGCCGTGACAAGCAGCAGTCACAGGAGAGAAAAGTCAGACAAATGAATGGTGAGGGCAGCTACAGCACAGCTGGAGGGTTGCTACAGGTTATGTGTGTGTGTGTGTGTGTGTGTGTGTGTGTGTCTGCACAGTGTGATGGGCCAGCCCCTTCTCAAAGCATGAGGTTTAAAATGGGGACATAAACACACACAACTGTTGAGCTCCAGATTGCTATGCTGCAAAAGTACGGCAGTTTCCACCAATCACATCTCCCGTCTCCAATCAGTGTTAGCTCACCCCATCGACTGTATGTAAGAATTGGACGTAGTCACCGTGACGTCACCCATTGGTTTGTGGACTGCCGTTTTGAAGCCTTGAGTTTGGTATTTTGGTCGTTGCCATCTTGGTTATTTGCCACCAGAAATGACACGAGAGGGTGGAGCTAAGAACAACCGAACCGACATTTTTAAGCGAACAATATGTTACAATTAACTTTCATGAACTGAAAACACACTGTGAAAGGGTTAAAGGTGTAAGACAAAAGAACTCCATGACCGGACAATGCCGTGGTAGCGACCTGTCAAACACAAGGTAGACACGCCCAAAAGCATACCCTGCTTTATGGTCTATTTGACTCTAAATGGGACCATAATTTACTAAATGAACATCATGCTGTATTGAAGAAGACTTGAAACTAGCGATTGAGACCATAAACTCATGTTTACAATGTTTGCTGAGGTAATAAATCAAGTGAGAAGTAGGCTCATTTTCTCATAGACTTCTATACAATCAGACTTATTTCAGCAACCAGAGGAGTCGCCCCCTGCTGGCTGTTAGAAAGAATGCAAGTTTAATGCACTTCAGCGTTGGCTTCACTTTTCAGGTTTAGTTAACTGCTGTCTGACGGGTCAGAAAATACAATGCTTTTATATGTTGATACAGAGGGTAAGGACAAAGGGCATATTTAACTGTACATATAAAAGAAGACTCAAGTGTAATAAAGTGGATTTACTATTTAAAAAGCTGCTCTACTTGAGGAAACATAATGATGGAAAGAAAAAAAACGAGAGTGAGTGAGTGAGCGTATATTTCTACAGGAGGTAAAGAGTGTGTGAGGGGCCACAGAGTGTACACAGTGGAAACTGCGGGCCCCTTATGTCACTGTGTGTGTGTTTAGTTTGCACTGCAGCCTACACGCACGCACACACACACACACACACACACACACACACACACACACACACACACACACACACACACATATACAGTATATTCTCTAGTCCAGACTAGGTTATTTATGTCTAAAACACACACACATGTACTGGGGTTCTGTAGTCTTTCAAGCTATTCAATTACTCAAATTGCTTTGCTTCAGCTACGGTCCGTTAACTTTTCCAACAGGGAAATGACATATGTTTGCAAACATGCCAAGCACTGTACACACACACACACACACACACACACACAGGCACAGGCACAAAAGACAGCTGGTCCACACCGACCTGTGTTAAGTCATGACCTCACATAACAGACACTCATACACACTTCCACACCATCTCTTGGTTACTAGGGCTTTGTATTGGTAATATAATCTTTGCATGTAAACTATTAATTGAGAATTGATACAGTATCCTAAAACGTAATATCGCGATCCCTGATATTTTCTTACACCCCTGTTGGTTATGTTAAAAGTCCCATATTGTAAAAAGAGAGATTTCCATGTCTTTTATATTATAAAGCAGGTTTAAATGATATATAAATACTGTGAAAGACAATCACACTCAATCCATAGATAATACACACATTCAGAAACTGTGCGTTTGAAACGAGCAGTTCGAATTTCTGTCCATTTGTGATGTCACAAATCTACAATATTTAGACCATTTCACAGTTTTAAGCGTAAACATACTTAAATAAGTCCCAGTTTATTTTCTGTTGCAGTGTATGTGAATGACATCAGCTGACAGGATGTAAACATGGACCCAAATCTGTTTCCTAGCAACACGAATCCTGTTGCCATTCCGTTGAAATGCGCTAAAATGGAGCGTTTTCATACAGAGTGTGAATATGGGTATATTCAGACAGACAGTATGAGAAAAATAATGTGTTTTTTGGACATTTAAGCCTGTAAACATGTTCTAGTAGAAACCCAAAATACAAGTATGAACCTGAAAAGGAGCATGATATGATCCCCTTTAATGTCAATATGCATAAAGACAAACTGAGCAGACCACATTATGGTTCTACGTTGTTTTCTTATTATAGCTGTAGTGTTATTGCTATTAGTCGGACCTTAGTTCAGCCCGGTTCCCACTGCAGGGCCAAACAGACCCAAACAATGCTTATTCATCAGCCAACATCAGACCAGCCGAAACTTAGCAGGAGGGCTCTCAGCCTTGCAGGGCCACAGAGAGCTAATCACACTTTACTCTAGGGTTCATTAACGGAGCCAAAAGGGGGTTCTCGCTTTAACTTGGATTCTAGCTAAACAGTCCTCATTAAGCCTGGTTGAGACAAGGTCCTCTGCGGGAACAAAGAGCAGCAGCCGGAGAGGGCAAATGCTTATTATTAATTCACCATAACACCACAGAATGGAGCTTCTTCCAAGCTTGCTGTCGCTAAGTTTCCCAACACAACTAGCCAAAGCTAACTTATTGTCATTTAATCTCCTGCTTCTGTGTCTTTCATCTCCTTCCTCGTCACCATATGGGCAAATAACAACTCTTCTGTCATTGTCACCACATACACACACAAATAGTTGTTGCATCCTGTCCCCTGATAGTCTGATGAGAACGTCTTGTGATTTGTGGGTAGAGAGAAACAGAGGGGAGAAGGAGGAGAGGACAAACAGCACACTAATCACTCCATCGCTGTGGGAATGCCACCGTTCGAGGCTGAGCTGTTATCCTGCAGAGCTGCAGATATGTGCATCTATGATTATGTATACTTTCTGTGTATGATTTATGAATGTGAGAGAACAGTATATATTAATTTATGTATACGTGTGATAATCTCTCCGGCAATGTTGCTTTGATTGAGATAAAAAAGTCTTACACAGAGAGAGAGATAGAGGGCGAGGTAGAGACTTGCAGAAATGTCAGAAAGATTAGTAGAACCATGTAGAGGTCTGATAGTGCTGATTCAACAAAAAGCTATAAAGTCAGAGTTTTAGGGGGAGCACTGGGCTGCAGAGATGGAGGGAAGGAGGGAGAGAGAGAAAGGTAGACGTAAAAATGGATGGGAGAGAGGTGAAGGGAGGATACTACCCTTTTATTTGCCTACACTGCAGTGGAAATTATCCTAAAATGACCCTTTTGATTGCAGTCATGATCCTGGTCTCATCTGAAAGGCAATTCATTGTAGTTTACAATATGAAAACAGTGTTGCCAGACCAGATTGCCAGTTTCCAGCACAATCACAATTATATAAACCAACCCAAATCATAACCTCGGCAGAAGCCCGTGTAAAACCCTCAGACCATTACATTTGCAATCGAAAACACATCACAGGAAGCTACACATCTGCATCAAATAACCAAATATAAAATGTTAGTTAAATAGGTTATTGCAACCCACAAAGAGTGCAGTTAGACAACCAAATACACAAATTACCATGTCAATGTCAATGATGATGACGTCAAGGTAAGTCCCTTATCCCTAACGAAGACTGAATTCAACTCATGTCTAGCACATGTGGAAATTGCATATTGGTTTACTACCTCATTTAATTTTAACTTAAAGACAAATTGTAAATTGCACATTTTTCTAATATATAGCACGTCATTGCACACTTTGCTATTGTATATAGTATGTTATTGGTATTCTATGTTCATATTTTCTAAGCTAGTTGTAGTAGTCTTATATATTTATAGTGTATTCTAATATATTCTTTATATTGTGTATATTATAGATATTATCTCTAGTGTTGATATGTATATTTATTGTATATTTACTGTTCCCGTGCATTGTTTGGATAACCTGCTGCTGTGACACAAGAATTTCCGTATTTTGGATCAATAAAGTACATCCATCTATCTATCCATCCATCCATCCATCCAATATTTCTCAAATTAAATAAATCAATAATGTGAGTGAGTGGACACAACAAAGTTTACTGAATGTGTTTCTGTGTTTTTGACCATAAAACGACAGCTAGTTTGTTAATATTGTTTTTCAAAACCTCATCAAATGTTAACAAAAGCAGCCCAGCTTTAATCTACCAGCCCGATTTAATCAAACGTAACCCAATTGGTTGGAAACCGACCCAATCTAGCAACGCTGTATGAAAACTGTTCTTCTCACCTTCAAATTATTTTACTGTTCCGTCGTAGATCAGTTTTCTTAGAAGGCTGATTAAAGAAAAAGGTAAAGAAGCCAGAGGTCATTAAACTACAACTGTTGTAATGAGTGGGTATCATCAGGTAAAGACATAGCCAGATATTAAAAAAACAATTTCAATGAATTTGTCTGCAGTTTCCGGTGTATTGTTTTGGTGAAACATAATCCAATCAGTGTGCTGAGTGCCTGGGGAACATGTACTGTAAAAGGATGGGATTAGTAGGGGAACATCTTTATTATGGGAAGCATTTTCACCACACTGCTGGTTGGACACCATTTTCATGGCTATCACGGATGCTCTGAGCACACAATCATAGAAAATGCAGCAGACTTCCCTACGTGTTGCAGACTGTTTGTTTGCTGTCCTCCCTGGAGTGCTCTCCCTCCTTCTCAGCCAGCCTCTACCTAAGAAAGCGGCTCATCTGCAGTAGGTAGTGCATTATGTAAGCCGGTGGTGGGGGATGATTAGCAAAGATTAAGCTGGCACACAGAGAGACAGCAATGGCCAGAGGTGAGGAAAACACATGACAGAAAGCTATATGGGAGAGGAAATAAGGTTTGGATCTTGTATCACTGAGGTCAAAACAATGATGGAAGCATTCAGACAGTAACGGAAAACTCAGTTTGCTGCAGTGGACCTCAGTAAACAGGACAGAATCCAGTCGGATCTGCTCGACAACATCCTGATCTGGGCCGTAATAGGAAACAGCCGAGAGGACGGAGGTCTATCCAGAAGCCAGCTCTGCAAAATCTTAGTCCAAGAAAAAGCACATAGATGCAATCTGGATGTAAAATCTCTCTTTCAATAATTTACATTTCATATGACTCCATTTATTGATTCATAAGACTTTAGCCCCAAGATGCGCTCAGCATCGTAGAGATGTTCCAATACCATTTTTTTCCTTCCCGATTACGATACCGGGTACCGATCCAGTGATACCAGTGAGTTAAAAACACCTCACCGTTTTACTGGTGGGATTTTTCCCAGAGCTGATGATGGAAGTAGTGAATGAGGTCACAATTCTCCCGTATTTCTCCCGATTTATTCATTTTCACACTTCTTTTCTTTTTCGTTATCTGGCCTGTTTCTGGAACTGAACAATGTGTATAATCCCTACTGTTTCCTCCCAGACGACAACACAGCTACACCAACTGTCGTCTCCTGGCCGAAGAGAGAAGTCTATGCTCACGACACAGCGCAGTTTGAGCCCATGTTTAAGCTGCGCTCGCCACAGCAAAGTTGGGCTTTGCTCGATGCAACGAAAAGCCTTTTTTGGCGCAAACCAAATGGAAGTTACGGGTTTCAGAGCGCAGTGGTGCCGTTGTTCCGTTGTGTCTGAAAGGCCCTTCAGTGAGTGAGAGTAGGACAGAGAAATAGAGAGAACTAAGAGAAAGAAATACTCAAGAAGGAGCAAAAATAAATAAAAACAGATGAATATTAGTTTGTGCCAGAGATTCACACGCCAAGTTCACACCAGAGGGGCGAATCACTCAGTTTTCTTTCCTGGGAGTTAAAAGTAAAATTAAAAGTTTAACATAAAAATGCTGTTACAGTGTACTTATTATTTTGTTATTTTAGTTCTTTGAAAGTCACCAGACTGCAGGAAACAAAGTCACTGAAACTCTCTGGCGGAGGACCTCCAGACCCCTCGCTTTGGATTTCATATGCTCTCTTTTTTTAAGGTCTCAAGGCAAGTATGCCAATCGGGTAGGATGTACGGATCAGGTAGTGTGTGATACCGCGTTGTTGTTGTTCCTGTGTAGCGTAAATGAGCTCATAAATAATATGATAACGTGATCGGATCGGCGCTTAGATTCTCCGATATTCCATTCAGCATTTTTGGCTGCATCAGTCATTTTCGGTATCTATATTATATTCATACTACTACAGTGTACTGCCTGGTTTGGTCTATGTATCTCTGTTCAGCGGGGCCAATTATGTTTAATTGGGCAGCACGCACAGACACAAGACATGTTTAACACATAGGAAAGCGCACAGAAAAACACACACATAAAGAGATGCCAAAGACGCACATTAAACATTCTGCAGGCCACCTGAGACAAGATGATTTATCTGCAGTTAATGTGTGTGTGGTTGTGTGTGTACACTGGGACCTGTTAAGTAGGTCACACATTGCGCTGTTTAATAAACATCCTTTAAATGACTTAATTTTTTTCACTTTCCCTCTATTTTTTGTTGGGATGTAACACTCATGCATGCACGTGCACACAGTTTGAACAGCAGCTTTATGCTGAGCACTGTCACTTTTCCTCATTAAGATCTGACATTAGGAGCTTTGCAGTTGTGTGTGTTTGCATGAATCTGCACTTGTGCACATGGACGTGTGTGTGCGTGAGTGTTTGTGAATCTGGTAAACACCCACTGAGCCCTGAGAATTAGCATATTAGAGGTCAAATCCATAATACACTAAGGAGGCTGGAGGGTGTGTGTGTGTGTGTGTGTGCGTGTGTGTTCATACTTTTCGAACCCCTCCTGTGATGCAGACTGTGCTCTAAAGATTCAAGCCTGCAGGAAACTGTGTGTGTGTGTGTGTGTGTGTGTGTGTGTGTGTGTGTGTGTGTGTGTGTGTGTGAGCCTGATGCTTGCCTCCTTTCCTCGTTAATGATATGCCTATTGCATCAGACATACACACACACATGCAAAAGTCAGTCATGCCCACACACATACACACACATGTGCACACTGTGAACTACAGACAGAAAGACTGTTTCTCTGAGGAATTCCTACCAGCTGTTGTGGAAAACAGCGTTGTTTAAAGTGACGGCATGGGGTCCCAGTCTGTTATTGGTTAGCTTGTGGCTAACACTGACAGGAATGCTAGCAGTGTTGGTTTTTGCAGTCATCAAACTGTCTTAAGATTAAAGCAATTGTAACCAAAAGGATTGCGACAAACATCTAACTTTAAACTTTTAAAAAAGAGGAATTATTAATAAGTACATTTCCACTACAACTTTATCTAAAATGCCCTCAGAGATCCACACACACACACACACACACACACACACACACACACACACACTCAGACATCGCCGTAGGTAGAGGCTATTAATACGTGGCTGAACCAGGACAGTGGAAGTGGGGAACGAAAGCAGGCCGGTCTCCGCTGGGAAACAGATCGCTGGCCCCGTTTTAACCGGAATACTGCTGGGAATATCAGCAGGAATGACCAGTGGGAATAACGAGCGGGAAGACCACTCACCCTCTGACAAATCTGTGACCTAGACGAACCAGACGAGGCACATAATGCACTCTAGTCACTGATCTGACACGTACATCTTCAGTCTCAAGGCCTTTGCAAACCATATTTTTCTTCCACAATTGTTGCACGTTTCAAAATAAATACGACCTCATGTTGTGTCAATCTCGTTTACACACCGGCTTCGAAACTTTCATCCGTCGTTAAAGTTTTCGGAACAGGTTTGATTTTCTGCGTTTTTTTGCATCTGTCAAAAGGCAAATGAGGGCTGTTTGACTACTCAGAGCCACCGTCCGCTCAAACATCACCATCCAAAATGGCATCTGATAAACATTCACTATGTCTCCCTGTTCAAAGCACTTCACTACAAAGAAATAAAAGAATACAGAGATGTGTAATTTAAAGATATATTGTGACAGGTGAATGCAGAACAGCTTGGAGTCGGGGATGGTTGCAAAACAAAGGATGTAGGAAAGATAAGACAGTAGTGATTGTTCTCTCTAGGCAGTTAAACGATAGCCTCTTGCTCATGTCATTCATTCATTAGCCTCGTTTTGGACTAGCGCTAACCATTGCACATTACACAATAAGTTAATTCAGTTTTGTCTCGTATTGCAAATTTTCACAACGAATAGAATAATAAAACGCGTCGGACTCAGTGTGCAAGGTTTCTGTCCTTGGTGTGCAAAGACCTTTACACTGAGTAACAACTTCAGTTATAATGAATAAGAACAACCCACGACTTGATCAGAGAATATTCTGCTTTACTAACAGGACATAAACATCATCAGCTGAAGGTGAGAGGTGATCGAGGAACAGCTGCGGTGTACAGATAGTGTTAGCAGCCTTTTTGTATGCAACAGAGACGGCAAGGACGTCAAACAAGGACGGAACAGAGAGAAACGTCTGAAAAAAAGAAATAAAAGATGGATAAAGGGGGAATAAAGACGGAATAAAACTGACACAGAACGACAGAAATGGATTGACGATGTGCAAAAGAAAAGATGTTGCATGGTTAGAGAGAAATCTGAAAACAGAGAGGGAGAAAAGATGTGATTTTGAGAGAGTGGAATGCAGCGAGGGAACGACGGACTGCAGTAATTGCGATAGAAAGCACACCTGTTGCCCTGCTCTTTCTGTCTCCCCGTGTGCGTACCGATGTGTGTGTGACTGTGTGTGTTATGACAGATGTCGTACCACGCTGCTTCCCAGCAGACGACTGGCTTAAAGTTCATTAGGAAGGCCTCTTGACATTCAGCCTCTGATACAAGACACTTCTAAAAACACTGAGGACTGCTGGTGGAATAATAAATACAAAACCGGATAACTGTGTTCATGACCTCTGATTGGCTGAGGCACGTTAAAAGCCACCTTAAAAGACCCAATGAGTATAACAACTTGTGCTCATTTCCATGTTTAAATGTCATATGCAGAGCACATTGGAAGAGGGGTAAATAACCGGACTGCTGACATCTTATTACCGCAGCTTGGAAGCAGCCAAAGATTGCATTTCATTTGAGGCACTTGGACGTTCAGTGGAGTGATATTAACCACAGCAGGGTGGTATTACCAAAAGCAACAAAAGTTCAAAGCCAGAAGTCTTTGTTCACACTTTATGAACAAATTCAACTTAAGTGATGTGAGTTAAAATGACCCTTGAGACTCGCAGAGAGAGGCGAAGCCAGAGTCCTTCGACACAGAGCTGAGAGTGTTTAACGTTACCCTATGAACTCCGTCGTATTTAATAGGAGCCAGAGTGTAATTCATTCAGTAACCACCTGAGAGACCAGACAGGACCTTCTGACTCTGCATTATAGCAAAGCGAAACTCGTAGTCCAAGTCGGTGCAGACGTGAGTGATGTGTCCTGATGTCCTGGGACATGATCTCATTAAAAGGGCACAGAGTGTACT